>QAOC01031945.1:296656-514040 GCA_003255005.1 Begonia fuchsioides
GAAACTCATGTAAATCACAAATTTTATGTTCGCAATAGATGGATTCTTGCCCTCTCGTGCAGTCGGATAAGGTGAAGAACTTGGAGTTAAAATTAAAAAATGTTGCGGAAAATGAAGTAAAAATAGAAGAAAACTGGGAAGAAAGTAATTTAAAGGAAGTAAGAAGAAACTGAAATAGATTAATAACCTTGACATTGTCAGTCTTCACACTCAGATGGGTCACCACCCCCGTTTCTCCATCTTCTTTATAGTCCCCCATTCTCTCTCTCTTCTTCTTCTTCACCATCCTCTCTCTCTCTCAAATCATCCGCCATTAAAGGCGAGCTGAAGCTTTGTTATTTCCCATGGAAAAATCCGAGAGAGAAACGCACGACTTCATGAACGTCGACGCTTTCTCTCAGCTCCCCTTCATCCGTCCACCTCCGGCCAAAGACAAGGGGATTAGACTTTTCGGCATAGAATTCGGTGGCCGGAAACCCCACGCCGGCGAGACCACCGACGAGTCGGAGTCCGGCGAAACTAACGCCGGCCAAGACCCTAAAGAATCCAACGAGACCAGCAACGGCGAAAGTAAACGGAGATTCGAATGCCATTACTGTTGCAGAAACTTTCCGACCTCTCAAGCCCTAGGCGGCCATCAAAACGCACATAAAAGAGAAAGACAGCATGCAAAACGAGCTCAGCTTCACTCGGCGATGGTCCAAAGTAGCCTCTCCGACGGCCACCTTTACGGCCTAATGAACTACCGCCTCGCCGGAGCTCCGTCGCCGGTGATGTCGACGTACCCAACGTGGAATAATACTCGTTTCAACGCCATTTCAACTGCTCCGTCAAGATATTATGAAAACCCTAGCTCGAATTCTCACCTACCTCCTATCCATGGCAGCCCTTTGGCGCTGTGGAGAGTATCATCCCTCCAAAGTAACCCTAATTTCAATCGGGACCGTTCGTCGCATCTGTCGCCGCCGTTTTTTCCCGGAGACGATTTCAAAGCTTCGCAAATGACGGCCATTGGAGGACCATCTCACAATCATCAAAGCAGGTATGTTTTTGAGAAGAAGCACAGTGTTCAAGGCCATTTGAGCTTGGATCTTCATCTGTAACACAACGATTCCATAACCTTAATTTCATCGAAAAAAATTTCAACAGTCCGGATTGCTAGCAATCTCTCAGAAATCATGAAATGAAACAGATTCTTAGTAGCTTCATCATTTACGGTCAAATTCGATTGCGTCCTACAACAAAAATTAGGTTTTTAGTTTCATCATTCCACCTGGTTTCTTTTTTACCGGCGACAAAAACTGTTTATTTTTTGCAAAAATCAATGAATTATCAATCTGGGTACGTTTATTTTTTTTATTCTATCAATTATGGGTTCTCTGTGTCACACGGGTGGAAATCGGAGTTAGAATTTGTCAGTTAATGTTGGAAAGCTGAAGGAGAGAGATGCAGTTTCGATGAGAAGTCCTCAGAAAAAGAAAAGTCGGTCTTGTTTATTTAATTTTTATTTTCATTTTTTTTATTTTTTAAAAAGGAATAGATCTACCAAAAGCAGAACTTCTCTTGTCGTCCATGGTGGATCATCTCTCTCTCTAAAAGTCTAAGTGGCTTGATCTGCTGAAACTTGTGGGTAGACCTGCTCAAGGAATGATTCTTCTACGAGGATAGTCAAGCGAAAGCGAAGACAAATCTAGATGGACGCAATCATTGCGATGTTTCAAAGGAGAAAACACTTGTCTCATCTGCTCCGTTGATTTTCAATCTAACGGACCTGCTCTTGTGGAACCACCTTAACGAACACAAATAAAATCAATTCGCTGATTTGTTTTTTTCCCTATTTATAGTAAATTCAACCCATTACCACATGGATCCTAATTTCAGCGTCATCCACGAACAACATTTGAATAACACATTAATTATACCCGTTCAATTAACAAGACGTCAAGAAAATAATATTTAGTCACAAAATCATATGTTAAAAAGAAAAACCAGGAATAAATAGGAATTTCAGTCATTTTAGTAGCTCTTCTTTGCTTCTCACCTGACAAGTTATCACCGAATCTAATATTATTTGTTTTGAATTATAATCTATCTAATTTTATTCTTGACCTATATTCAAAACATGTCATATTTGTTCAAAAAATAACTCAACTTAAAAGTCATCTAGAGTCTCCGATCTCGAGCAATATAGGTCAACTTTTGTTTTAATAAATAACATTAGTATTCTTCCTTTTGTAGATAATGACAGTGTCCTTGTTTTCCTATCACTAGAGAGTGATAGAGTTCTGCAAGGTACATCTTAGAATAGATGGAGTTAGGCTGGAATCCCAATCACTTGTACTTGTATTATTTGTACTTGTATTATTTGTACTTGTTTTGATGCTAAACTATTTACACGACACTAGATTTGACTTACTAGCTGCAGATCTAAAGCCACAGAGATATAGGGAAAAAAGGGATAGAGTTCTTAGGAGAAGCTGTGATATTTTGAAGGAAAAAAGGAGAGAGGCGAAATGGAGCAGCCTCGGAAGTGCCAAAATTTCCAACCTAGCTAGTGTGAAATAGCAATTGGTTGGGAGGAAAACAAGGTTGTTAAACTATGGAAGGTAGAGGTCAGTTGGACAAACCTTGATGATTGGATGCTTGCTTCATGACAAGTGCCAAACTTTCATCGACCTTCCTGCAGTACGATCAACATGGTGATTTCAAATAATTAATACACTTTATACCCCGAAGCATTGCACACGATGAAGAAAAAACAACTTGTTCAGAAGAGCCTGTATGAACAGTTTGATTTCTGCACAAGTGTTCTGTCAATTTTGTTACAATTTAAGTATGTGTTTCTTTCTCGTTTCATCTTCAATTTACACAATTCAGTAACTCTCAATAGGTTGAAACCCAGTTTTTTTTTAAAATGAAGAGAGGAAACATTTACTTATTTCAACAAAATTGACATAATAAATTATGAAAATTGAAACGATAAGATGTACATCAAAATTACATCAAGTTCAAGATATTCATCGTTTAGAAACAAGTTTGAAACATCCACTTGTGTAAATTGATATTTAGCAAACATTAAACGAAAAATGATCTACTCAATTTTATTTTGGGACAATTTCCTTCTTTTTCATGGTATAAGAAAACCCCATTTTTGAAAATGGGAGAACCCTTAAAACCATGAACATCATGCAGAATAGACATGAAATAGAAAAAAACAGGTGCCCCAAGTAAATGCAACAAATCAGAAGGCAGCATGTGAAGAGGAAGATGATAAAAGAGCATAATAAAGAGAGAGCAAGAATGAGTACATTCACATGATAGTTTGGACCACTTTTTTCCTCCTTTCTTCTCCTCCACTTCTTCCTGCAATAAGTTTTCTGAGACAGAACACAGTGGATTTGAAGACTCCTCATTAAAGTTTCCAAACGAGGTTCACAGTCGCAAATCATCATCATCCTCTGCAACTAAATATAATGTCTAAACAAAGTAATTTGTACAACCATCAACATAGTTCTCAATTTCCAGTAATCAAGCAAACTTACAGTTTGGCTTCGTCATGACACTGTTGAATGAAGAAAGATTTAAATAAATGAAAGAACGTTAATATTGTACTCGCGATAATCAAATATATGATACAAAAAAAAGAATTTCTTAGCAAAATTTAATGAACTTCTGAAGAGATCATCGATGCTTGAGAACTGAAGATACAGAACAACAGAGACTTTGGTTTTGTATTATTCATATTAAATAGCCTCAACTTCAAAATGTTGTATGAATATGGATATTATGAACGTTCTAGGTTACAAAAATGTTCCATATATTCAAAATTTGTGATAAATAAAAAAGAAAAAACCTACAGCTCAAAAAATAAGGCCCGCCAACTTGATATAACAATTCATGATTATTCACTATACTTCCTGATATCATCTTTGCTGAAATGTTTGAGAAGCTTGAGAGTCTTCGACTTGTCGAGTTAGAAGAGAAATCCCGTAACTGGAGGCACTTGATGAAGCATAGTAGGATGTAACGGTGAGTTGGGAAAATTTAGGAAGTGCATAACCTGTACAATTACAGGCTATTTCTGGTTAGTAAATATAAAAATATATAGTTCTGCAATAGATTACAGCCAAATTTTTTTATAACAATTAACTATTTGTTCTACATAAAAGAAGCTTCGTGCAGAGTTATTCAGGCCAGGATTTATGTGTCAATTTGACTAGGAAATTTGACGCTAACCAACCCAAGTTTAAAATCCAAAACTTTTAAGCCCACAAAGTTCGCAAGTGAACAAAAGTTTTATTCACTGTCAACACAAGCCAAAAGTAGAACGTATATCTAACCTAATGCTACTAGCACCATAATGAATCACAAGATTGTACCCTTTAGTACATATTAAAAACCCGAGTTGCTGCTCTAAATTTTCAGTATTCCTCAAGGCTCTACCATAACCTCTAAGCAGAAAACACACAAACACATACATATATATATAGCATCTGCACAACTAGAGCAATGTGGTGACAAAAATCAAAGTTTTTCATTCCAGAGGTCAATGGCTACGATGAAAAAAAAATACCTCCAAATGCAGCACCAACCCCGGATAGCAGTAACAGTAGAGGCAGCTGACAGTAAAATGAGTGAAATTTAAGATGCTACCGAATCAATACAGCACAATGATGTGATTATGCGTTTCATGAGTAAAATAGCCAGGATAATTAGGCCCAAAATATCAAATTCATACCCCAACTGCAAAAGGAAGCCATTTTGGTCCCCTAACACAATTTTGAAGGAATGGGATACCTGAAAAGCAAAGGAAAAACAAGTTTTCATATACAAATAAAGCAAAGGAAATATCTAAAGAGTAACAGACACGTGGTACAATTAAACCTGTGTTAAAACTATGAACGACAGAAAGCAATCCACCGAGACCCGAGCCAGCCTACATATCAAGACGATAACAAATGGTTCAAATGTTAAAGAAAGCATGTTCCTGAACAGAGATTCACGTAAAAAAATAAGATTGCCAACAAAGAGAGATGCACAATTCTCATCTGTACAGAGATGAGGCATTGTTCTAAACTCAATCGCATTGATCTCAATGTCTTTGTGTTATCAAATGTTATGGCAGTGGCCGGAACAACAAAAAACAATATATTAAGATGAGCATAACCGTATAGAAGAAGAATTATAGAAAGATTTTGTCAATATTTTAAATGTTAAGATATATTGCGGAACCAAAATCAATTTGAATGTCAAACAACTTTCATAAATATTAAAATAGATTACGAAATCATATTTGAATTTTAAATGGAGAGAGGGTTTTGTAACTATTACAAAATTAATTTTTTTTTCAAATACAAATATGATGATCAAATTCATGACGAGAAAACAACAATAAAAGTTTAATAACTCTGGTGAAAGCAAATCAACTTTTGAAAATAGATTTTCGAAATCTCTCAAATTGGTTATTAGAGAATTGTTCTCTAAATCTAAATGTATCGTCTCATCTGTTGAGTATACGATCTATCTTGAATTAAATGAATTTGAAATTGTTCACACGCCTACACGTGATTGTTCGATGTAAGAAACATTGATGTAGAAGAACGACTGTTTCAAAGGCCGACAATGAGATCAAAAGTTTTACATGCGTAGGAGAAATGTATTTTCCATCAATCTATTTGATTTTAATTAAAACTAAAAATGAGATTTATATCAATCTAAAAAAAATCTATTTAGATTTATAGAATGTTTCTCTAAAACAAATCTGAGAGATTTCATAAACTTAATTTCAGAATTTGATTTGTTCTCATCAGAGTTGTTCAACTTTTACTGTGTTTTCCTCATCTCAAATTTGATCATCGTATTTGATTTTAAAAGAAATTAATTTTGTAACAGTTAAAAAATTCTCTCTCTATTTAAAATTGAAAAATGATTTTGTAATATTTAACATTTAAGAAATCGATCTACAGTTAAAAATGCAAATAAATTCAATTTGAATTTGATTTTGCAATCAATCCAAAATTTAAAATATTTACGGAAATCTGTCCAAAATTCAAAAAGCGATACACGAAAATTGCCATCCCACGTTGCCTCCATCATAGCATCAAACTGTATAAATAGTGCGTCAAAAAGTGATACGCAAAAATCTAATAAAAAAATCAAACAATAAAGAATGAAAAAACATAACGAAGGAAAACTTGATGAGGCGAGAACTGACCACAACAGAAGCGTCACGAAGAACGGAAGTAATAGACCATTCACCCTTTACCTGAATCAACAGCCACAGCAGACAAAGAACACAAAAGAAAAAAAGACGGAGTGATCGAATTCACAAATAAAAAAAAAAACAAATCAAAAGGAGACAGAGATGAACGTAGTTACAGAATCAGAATTGACTAGAGATAGACAACGAGGACAGCGAGCGGAACCGAGGCCTGGATTGACAGTAGGATCGTAATGCAAATTACCTCTCCTCAGTTTCTCTACGTAAACTTCTCTCGTCCCCATCTCCGACGTCGTCCTTCGCAACCAAACGCTCGGGGCGGGAAACTGCCTTCCCGCGGATACTCAGATCTTTATGCTCGATGAGAACTCTTCTTCTTAGGCTTTGTAGCCTGTGTGAATGGGCCTGGCCCATACCTTTTTTTTACTTTTTTAATAAAACCAAAAGTAAATAAAATATATCATTCAAATATGACAAGTGAGATATAATTACAAGTAATATTATAATTACTGTTTTAATTTAGTGTACATATTAAAAATTGATTAATCTTATGTTTGGATACAAATCATACCAAACAAATCTACTAAATGTTAAGTCTAGTCGTATTTGCTTGTTTTCAAGGCAATCGACTACCGCATTTGATTTTGTTTAAGTCGAGCTCTCCCCTCGATCATAGGAGCTTTCGTTTTTGAATTTGAGTTAAGTGAAAATGAGAAGATCGAGACAATACTTAATGATGAAAAACATAAACATTATACTCAACAATGGCGTCTGCTGAAGTAACATTGAACCAGTACGTCTTCGCCTGAGCATATCCACGACCAAACCTGAAAACTCCACTTCCGCCGACAGTCGACATCTCTCTCAAGCCGGAAAGCACCGGATTTCTCCCCAAAACACTCAGGTAACTTCCATTGAACTTTCAATCGACGAACGCAAAATTCATCGCCATTAACGGCGCAAGTTCAGTCTGCGACGCCGATGCATAGATTCCCTCAGCTTTTCCTATCACTTTGGAGCTCTTCTCCGGCCCGACAGTCAATGGATCGTCTATCATCATTACGCCACCGAAAAAAAGGTCTTCGAGGTCTTCGTCGTCGGAGGTCCGGCGACCCGAATTGCAGAAGGGTTTTGGCCGCTTAAGGTGTCGTGCAAGTAGAAGTGGAGGTGGGTTAGCTTCTCCTCTTTGAGCCCAAGCTTTGACTGGCGATAAACTCCGGGAAAAAGGCAGATGGTTCGGCGGCTGTGAGGGCGAAGAAGAGAACACAAATGGTGAATAAAACAAGGGTTTCTGCCATTGTTGATAAAGCTTTTGAGAAGAAATATGGTGGAATCAATGAACAGCTTAATATACTCTCCAATCCCACTTTTAAAAGGGAAAATAGTAGAAAGACGTGACTTTATATTGAGCCAACTTAAATATCAATTTATTCCTCTTTTTAAATTTATTATATTATGTATTTATTTACCAACAATTTTTCTTCTCCAATTTTATTTATAAGAAAAATTTAACTTATATGTTGTTACAAGGGTTCACAAATTGAAAAACGAAAAATACTAATTGATGAAAAATTAATAAAAACGATGAAGAAACTAGTGATGGCAAACGAGCCGGCTCGAGCCCGTTGGAGCCGGAAAAAATCGGCTCACCGAGCCAAACGAGCCGAGCCTGACGAGCTTTTTTTAAAAAATTGTGGTTCGAGCCGGCTCGCAAGCCACGAGCCAAACGAGCCGAGCCCGAGCCTGCCGAGCCAAACGAGCTGAGTCCAACGAGCTAAAATAAAATAACACATATTGTAAAACATGTGTTATTATTAGTATTGTTGAAAAATTTATTTTATTCATGCAAAAAAAAATGTGATTGAAATTGAAACATCTCAACAAATTAATATATTAATTTGACATTTGCATCACTACATATTAGATGCATCCCAACTAGGTTGGCACCCATCTAATTGTCAATCATGTGCAAAAATGTCAAAAGTAAAATACAAGATAAAGAAAAAAANTTTTTAGTGCAATAATTACATGGTGCTATTCTTTCTAATTTCCCACTAATAAGAATTTCTTTAATTTCAAAATGTTTCCATACGTTTGATGTTTTACTTTTTTTAGCTTTATGTGAAGACGTAGATGCTTGTGTAGATGATTGACCTACTAAAAATGAGGGTTTATCTACCCTAATTTCCTCAACATCATCGTCGCCAGAAAATGAATGAAGCGTAAAATCTCGGGGATCCATAATTCTAACAATTGTGCAAAAAAATTAAATATTCACTAACCCTACGATGCACATCAATTTCTCAATAAGGAATTTCACGTTGTATGACTTTGCGATAAATTCCACAAATACGTGTCCTACGAACGGTCATGACCGTTCAGGGGGACTTCCACCCGTTGAACGGTCATGTTTGGGCCTTGGAGGGGGGACTTCCACCCGTTGAACGGTCTAATAACCGTTCAACGGTCGAAGCAGAATGGGGGCGAATGGCGATTGGGGCCTGGGGGCGTCAGGGAGATCTCTGCCAGCCGTCAGGATTGAAGCTTCGTCGGCCGGCGATTAAAGCTTCGTTTCCAATTTCCGCCAGGATTGAAGCTTCGTCGGCCGGCGAAGCAGAATGGGGGCGAACGGTCGGAAGTCGATTGGGGGCGATTCTGCGAAAGTCGATTGGGTTGAAATGGAATGCGACCGACGATTGACGATTCTGCGACCGGCGATTGGGTGGAAGAACGAGCGTCGGAAGTCGGCGTCGGGGTTGGGTCGGCCGATCCAGAAGAACGGCGCTTGGGCGTCGGAAGTCGGGCGTCGGCATTGGGGTTGGGTGTGAGGACGGCGACGGCGTCGGGCGTCTCCACGTCGGCCGGTGGCCAGTGCGAGCTCGGCAGACTTCTTCTACTTCTTCTCTGTTTCTTCCGACTCGCGAGCCCGACGCTGGCCAGTGGCCACGTCTGCCAGTGCGAGCTCGCGAGCCTGAGCACTGAGCTCGAGCCAGGCTCGGGCTCGGACCGCTACAGTACCGAGCCAAACGAGCGAGCTCGTTTGACATGTCTAGAAGAAACCATATACACTCAATTCAATTTTAACCGAATTGAACAAACATTAAAACAACGCATTGCAAAATACTAATTTATTATCGAAATAATATTTAAGGATCATGCATCCACGTGCTTGTGAGAGCGAACCAAAGCTTTTCAACAAACAAAACCCACTAACTTTAGGCATGTGTTTGATAATAATACACTAGTATTTTAATAAATGAAAGTAACTAAGCAAGTGCATTGCTGATTTGGCATGACATGGCACCAAATTTATTTATGATACGTGATTCGGTAGACTTGAGAAATAATGTAACGTATTAATGGTTCTAATATACATGTATTTATTAGAAGTTAATTTCACTAACCACCTTGAATATTTTGACACGAACATTTGAAAATTAAATTAGAACTTGAAAAATAAATTGGATAACTCTAAAATAAAACTTGATTCATTGCGACAAGTGATTTAGGAAATATTCTTTATAATTAAAACTCGAATATGATTTATTAATCTAAATTAATCATGAGATGTGAGATTGAGAAGTTAAAAGGTAATGATATACTTATTTGATCTTATATGTATAATTAATTAATTTTATATTTAAATACAAATTAACCCAAATACTAGTTATAAAGTCAATTCTTGAGGTCACCATTTGTTGAGTTCATTTGGATCAGCCTGCTCTTTTAAGTGAGATCGACTACTGCAGTTGATTTTGTAAGGGTCGATTTTGTTTGGTTCGAGCAAACACATACATTAGAATGATCAAAATAAGACCACGCTGAGAAAATCGAGCAACTTGGGCAATTTCCGAAAAGCGGACAAGAGAAGATCAAGCTAATCACTTAACGATGAAAGACATAAACATTGTACTCAACAATGGCGTCGCCGGAAGTAAAATTGAACCAGTACGTCTTCGCCTGAGCATATCCACGAGCAAACCTAAAAACCCCACTCCCACCAACAATCGGCATCTCTCTCACGCCGGAAAGCACCGCGTTTCTCCCCAAAACACTCAGATAACTTCCATTGAAGTTTCCCTCGACGAACGCAAAATTCAGCACCATTAGCAGCGCAGCTTCAGTCTGCGACGCCGATGCATAGATTCCCTCAGCTTTCCCGATCACTTTGGAGCTCTTCTCCGGCCCGACAGTCAATGGATCGTCCATCGTCACTACGATACCGAAAAAGGTCTTCGAGGTCTTCGTCGTCGGAGCTCCGGCGACCCGAATCGCAGAAGGGTTTGGGCCACTTAAGATGTCGTGGAAGAAGAAATGGAGGTGGGTTAGCTTTTCCTCCTTGAGCCCCAGCTCCGACGGTGATAAACTACGTGAGAAAGCAGAGCGTTCGGCGGCTGTGAGGGCGGAGACGAGAAAGAAACAGGTGAAGAAAACTAGGGTTTCCGCCATTGTCGAGAATGCTTGGATTCAGTGATTCAGCTGAGTTTATATAGTATTTATTTCATCTTCGTTTTACAAATTTTCTTTTCCAAATTTAATATTAAGAAAATTGCAACTTATTCATTATTCAAGTTACACAAATTGAAAAGTAAATAGAATTATCAGAGCAGTATTTAATTTTTAATAAAAATAATATTCAAACGATCCCGTGTTCCGAGAGTGAAGCAAAGCATTTTAACAAATAAAACCCACTAACTTTAGGCATGGGGTACTTAACAATATATTATTCTTTTGTTAAAGAAAGAGCTCGAGCATTATTGATTTGCGTGACATGGCACAATAATTTATTTATGATGTGTGATTCGGTATATTTGATGGACTATGCAGCATGCTAATATGTTATATGTCGGATATAATTGTATTTATTAAAGGTCAATTTCATTGAGCATCATACAGAAATTGGAAAATTAAATTATAATTTGAAAAAATAAATTTAATAACTTGAAAAAATAAATTATAATTATTGAGAGACGTATAAAAAGCAGAAATTGGCAAGAGTATTTGTGATACAACATAAAATTCAGATTCAGACAATTGAAGGCCCATTAAACATTTCAGGCCCAGTAGGCCCATCTTGATATGAGATTGATCAGAGCACATATCTCTTTAGAGTGAAAACCCTAGCCGTATAAATTCGCTCTTTCGTCTTCACTAAAGAGAAACTGGGGGAAAACGAGGTAGAAGCTTGAAAATGCCGGCCGGTCATGGACTTAGATCACGAACCAGAGACCTGTTCGCGAGGCCGTTCAGGAAGAAGGGTTATATTCCTCTCTCGACCTACTTGAAGACCTACAAAGTTGGTGATTACGTCGACGTTAAGGTAAATGGCGCTATTCACAAGGGTATGCCTCACAAGTTCTACCATGGCCGTACTGGTCGCGTCTGGAACGTCACCAAGCGAGCTATTGGCGTTGAGGTCAACAAGCAGGTCCGCGATCTCTTCGTTTGATCTCTTTTGTGCTTGGATAGTTCTGGATTTTTCACTTTTTGGTCCTTTCTTGTCGCAGAGGATTTTAAATGAGAAACCATGTGTTTTACTAGGTGTTTCGTTTTTATCTGTAGTTATATCGAGCTCGTTGAGCTTTAGGTTCTGAATTTGCGATGTTAGAATTAAATTAATTGAGCTGTTTTGAAGTTGTCTGCTGGATTTTTTTTTATTCTAGTTTGTTTGAGTTATGTTGATGATCTTAATTTTTTTTCCGTAAATTCATTATTTTTCAATATATTTCGGTGCCATAAAATCTAATTTGGTCTTAAGATCATCTGTTTCTCATTAGACAGCTTTCCATATTTTCAATATTTGGATCGAATTATCGATGTTTTCTTGATGGGTGTACATTCTGTTCTTATTTCCCCAAAGTTTGGCTTTGAAGAAGGGTGCTGGTAGATGGAAAGTGACTGAAGTATTGTTTGTCCTATGTTGTGAGTTTGATCGACTTGTTAAGACAACAATTTATGCTGGACATAGATCTAGATTAGCTCTTTGATTCAACATCCTCCTCATTCTAAGAGCTACCATGTCATTTTTTGGTCTTTTTTTATGGTAAGAACTCCGTAGGCCTAACTTCATTATCTTGAAAATACCGATTATGGTTTTCAATTTCAGGTGGGAAATAGAATAATCAGAAAGAGAATCCATGTCCGTGTTGAGCATGTTCAACCCTCGAGATGTGCAGAGGATTTCCGTCTGAGGAAGGCGAAGAATGATCGATTGAAGGCTGAAGCCAAGGCAAGGGGAGAAGTAATCAGCACAAAGAGACAGCCAGAGGGCCCAAAACCAGGTTTTATGGTTGAAGGTGCTACCTTGGAAACTGTCACTCCAATTCCATACGATGTTGTCAACGACCTCAAGGGTGGTTACTAGACTTTCTTCTTGCCCGTTTTGTTGTCTTGTTTTTTGGTTTATGAACAATCATATGGAGTTGAAAAATCTAGTACTGAAATTGAACTATGAGCAATTCTTCAATTTAACTTGACATTGGATTTGAAAATTGAAGCAATGGCCCGTGTTTTTTTTATTTTACCTGTTAGAAACTTTAGAGATTTTGGAGAGAGAAGAGAATGATCATTTGATAATTGCTCTCTCTCTCTCTTAAACTTGTCTCAAGATGCTATCATGATGCTGCCTTTATTTGAAATAAGGTGGAGCGTTTGCCTGCACTTTTCTCTTGTCCGCCATGGATATGGGAACGAAGCTCAGGACGATGACAAATTCTAGATCAGCGTCACTTTTAAACCTCCAGATAAATGAGGAATTCTAAATAGAGAGAGGGAGGGGAGAGAGAGTGAGAGGTCTTTTATTATTGGGCTTTTCTAAGCCCAATATTGACAACCATTTTTCAACGTCGGGCTTTAAAAAGCCATATGATAATCGAGTCAAAAGTGGTCTTGAAGGCCCAGAAGAATTTGGCAGTGATGTTGATCCTTGCTAACATTTTTGTGCGAAGTTATGGAGGGAGCATCTTCTTCTCCGTTTCGATCTTTTTTGTTTTCACGACCATGGCTGGCCAATCCGGCTGATACGGCTCTTTTCTTTCTCTGATCGATGAATTCTTCGTTGACCTAATTTCGTTTATTTTCTTCACTGGATTTTAAATCTCAATCTTGATGTTATGAACGTAGAATACGGTCGTCATCTGTGGTTTGCGTCGTTCTATAGGTTTTTAGCTGTGCCGACAGGAGAAGACGATCTTAGGAATGAATATTTTTTCCCTAATTTCTTGGTCGAAGATTGGAACTCCATTTGAGACTTCGAAGCTACTTCATCAGCACCTCCAATGGCGAGGCATAGTAAAAGTTCGTCTCAAATGGGTGAAGAATCGAAGCCTCGACCATGTAATTGATATCGAGACTGATCTTAAGGCTGCTTGCGTCCTCAAGGATTCAATCAAACGCTCCTCCACTGGCTTTATCACTTCCAAATCCGTCGCCGATTGGCAAAAGCTGCTCGGACTGACTATTCCAGTCCTCCGATTCATGCGCAGGTATCCAACTCTTTTCGAAGAATTCCCGCACCCCAAGTATGCTAATTTCCCCTGTTTTCGTTTAACTGAAACTGCAAATTTACTGGATTCCCAAGAACAAACTATATACCACAGCTACGAGAGTGACACTGTGGAAAGGCTTTGTAGGTTTCTTATGATGATGAAAACTAGGACAATACCCCTTCAATCTCTGAATTCTTTGAAATGGGATCTGGGAATGCCTGCTAATTTAGAGAAGGAATTGATTCCAAGATTTCCCGATCATTTTCGGTTTGTCAAGGCTTCAAATGGTATAGCTTGCTTGCAACTTGTGCAATGGCGAGAGGAATTTGCATTTTCAGCTCTGCAAAGGAGCAATGAAAGTAAAGAAATCGGGAATCAGTATAGGCAATTTAAGAGAGGCCAGACAACATTAGCTTTTCCATTGAGCTTTCCAAGGGGATATGGGGCACAAAAGAAGGTGAAAGCTTGGATGGAGGAGTTTCAGAAGCTACCATATATTTCCCCTTATGAAAACGCCATGCAAATAGATCCAAATAGTGATCTAATGGAGAAAAGAGTTGTTGGGGTTTTGCATGAACTATTAAGCTTGACTATTCACAAGAAGACTAAGAGAAACTACTTGAGAAGCTTGAGGGATGAATTGAATCTTCCTCACAAATTTACCCGGATTTTTACTTGATACCCTGGAATTTTTTATCTCTCTCTGAAGTGTAAAACAACCACAGTGACTTTGAGGGAAGGTTACAGAAGAGGGAAGCTCGTCGATCCCCATCCCATTTCCCGTCTCAGGGACAAGCTCCATTATGTCATGAGAACAGGATTAATTTATCGCGGCAAAGGCGCTAACTTGATTCCTCAAAACATTTTTGTTAAGGAAGAAGTGGGTGATGAAAATGGAAATGAATCTGAAGAAGAGGTTGAAGAAGGGGACGAGTGCTACGAAGAAGAGGTAAATTCAGAAGCTGAGGAAGAATCTGATGATGGTGATTGCTAGTTTAACGATGTTGGTAATGCGCTAAACTCTAAGCTTCGAACTACCGAAGCTCGGAAAGCCGAAAGGGGGAGTTAAGGAAAAGGATGAGACTTCCATTGATTCAGCTCAGCTGGCTGGCCGTGTACTGATTTTTTCTGCATAGCAAGGTATCACCATATACATCAATGGCGTTGCTAGGAAAATTTACCGGCAAGTATAGTTTATGAAATGAATGGATGAATCCTTGTTTTGATTTTTGTTTCGGAGCCGATGCCCGATTGCTAGCTTTTTTGGTCATGTAATTTGATAATTTAGCTTGAAACTTTAGCCAAGGCAAACCGATAACTTTAGAAATAGAGTCATTATCCTTGTAAAGAAGCGTGTTTCGATCGAAATCGAAACCAAGATCGACATGATTGAGATAGAAATAGATTGATATTGATTTATATCAAAATTCATGTGATGGGTATTTTATTTGCTAGTTCGGGTTGAATTCATGGATATTCAAGTGGTCGATAAAGCATAAGACAGATTTATAGAAAGCAAATAAAATAGTCGTTTGAATTTTGTTTGAATTTTGGTTCGGTTTGGTTTTTTGTTCAAACGAAATTGATTTTCCACGGCTAATCAATTCAAAATTTAAAAATTTTATCAATTTATGTGACGCAGAATTCGCAAAATGTCACGAACGAAGAGCATACAACATCCGACTTGATTTTTTTAATTAATTAGATAAAATACAATTTCTTGCTACGTGGCTTTCTGTAATTGGATAGAGGTAATCGTCATCTTTGGAGCTGTCTGTGGTCTATTTTATTTTCCGAAAAGAAGTGAAAATGTGGCGCGCGTATTGATTTGCTTAAACCACCCGCTTAAAATCACACGCGCCATCCCAATCTCTCTCTCTCTGCGTTCTCTCGGTATCTTCACTGCTCAACGAAGTAGAGATTGCCTTTATCCGGTTAAGGGCATTTCTATTCTCCTCAGATTTGTTCGTGGTTCTGTTTCGGAGATAGAATCGAGATGGGCCCGAGCTTGACTGCGTCAGAAGTGGAATCGGGCGGTGGTCTCGATGAGCAGATCTCCCAGCTGATGCAGTGCAAGCCACTTTCAGAACAGCATGTATTCTTTTTTTCTATTTTTTTGGTTCAGTGATCGATTGTTATCTGAATGATTGCCGTGTGTTATGTTTTTATTATTTTGGTGAAGGAAAGGTCATGTTGGTGATACTGATAATTGATGGAGAGAGTTAGGATAGATTGTAATTTTTTACTAGCGTGGTTAAATTTTGCTGTGCTTTGATCGAACTTTTCGTTTCTGGGGCTGGCGACTTTTACCAAAAGTTTCCTTTTTGAGAGATTTTACGTTGGTGTATTGGAATCTGTTGATTGTTAATTAGTTTATGATCTTTGTGAGAGTTGGTTCTATGGTTTCGTAGTAGCTTCGTGTGTAGTTCTTTTTTTCTTATTGATTTGTTGTTACTAATTTGATTTGTCATAACCGTAGAACAGTGAATGTATAGCATAAGTTTAGGATAATTTTGGGGAAAGTGTATGTAACCTCTATGATTATACTAGGATATTAGTTCATTTAAAAAATATAAATCATGAAAAGAACACCCATGTTGTCTGCGATAGGTGTATTTGAACTCAAAAAGCGACATGGACCATTGGATAAACATCCAACATCGATACTAAGAACTTCAGTTTCGAAATTGATTTCTTCTTCAACGACAACTTGTGTGCAATGGGTTTGATGAAAAAAATGTATTTTCTCCAATGTGATGTCTTATCTGGTTTCTTTTCTTTAGGTCAGGGCATTAGCTGAGAAAGCTAAGGAGATACTAATGGAAGAAAGCAATGTTCAGGTACTTTCAAGCTTTCAAATTTTCCTCATGATCTTACTTAACTTATTGATGTGTCTGCACCCTGATGATCTGCTGTCATTTCATTATATGAACTGTTTCTCTTATAAATATTAATAGTACATATTTATATGATCTTTTTATGTGTGTGGGTTTGGTTAGTTTGCATGATAAAAATTCGACACATCTTTTAGACATTCTGTTGTCCATCGCCTGTGGTAACGTATAAATACATATATTGTCCAGTAGCACAGTTTGGTCAATGCCTTCTAATCTAGGAGAGAAAAGAAGTTCTCGCAATTAAAAATGTTGATTAGCACATTTATAGTCATTCAGTTTAGGCATTCATTTTATTTTCATGGCATTGATTTTTCGAGTAGCAAGTTCATCTCACAGTTTCTCTTCAGTAGGAAATCTGTAAAGTTGTGGAATGTGCAATATGAAGACAAGAATATCTGCATAATCTTACAAAAATAGTCGACATCAAGGTTACAATTGCTTTGTTTATTCATTACTTATATATGTTTGCTGCTTTGTAGCCTGTGAAAAGTCCGGTGACAATTTGTGGAGATATCCATGGGCAATTTCATGATCTTGCAGAACTTTTTTTAATCGGAGGGAAGGTATTGATAAATTGGATATTTTTGACATGAGAATTCAATCTTAGGATATCCTTATATGATAACATGAGAATTACCAATATAAAATCTTTAACATTTTGGTCAAGATGAATTTATATATGGCTTAACATCTTTAGCATTAGCATGTGCCATGTCAACCTCGAAATGTAGATACTTTAAGATGAGAATACAGTTGCTTCTTTATCCATTTCGATTTCTTATATTTGGAATTCTAATTAGAATCTAATATCTAATAAATAAATAATAATATTCATGACTTAATTACTATTTTGTTATACACTAACATTAGGTGTTGGATCCCCTTTTTAAAGAAAAATTGTTACCTGAAAAATAGGGTATATTCTACAAATAATCATGTAATTTGTTATGTTCTTTACTCCTCATTTCTTGATTTCTTATAATATTTGCTTAAAGCGGATTTCTGGTTTATTATACTTCTCGTAGATAGTAAGGCAAGGACATTTTATGAGTCTTTCTCTCTTCTTGTACCAACTTTTCTATTTGTTGCTTGAGAATATGTCTTGATCTGAACCATCTATCTTCACTTGAGATGTTGTTGCTCCAACTGTTATGCATAAACAATTTTTTAAAGTTCTTCTCTTAAATTATGCCTGCGCTCGATCTTATTATTTTATCTAAACGTTTTAATGTTTTTCTTTCAGTGTCCTGATACTAATTACTTGTTTATGGGAGATTACGTGGATCGTGGTTATTATTCTGTTGAAACTGTTACGGTACGCATGGAAGCTTTTCTTTGTCCTGGCTCTTTCTGCCTCAGTCTATAAAAATTTCAACTTAGTTTACAAGAATTAAACTGCTCTACATCAAGTCTACTTCTGTTCATAAATGTGATCATTTATCATTTAAAATGGGGCCTGTAATTGACGTAATTATTGCCCATCCAGGAGAACGTTATCTTAAACTTTTAAAAATGTTGAGAATCAGATCTTTTGCGTGGCTGGATTATCTCCTTCAGCTTGCTCTCCGAGGCTTAGCTTTTGATTTGTTTAGTGCTGTTTGGATAGATTTTATGTTGAACATTATATTCTTGTCATTTTTGCAATTCATTGTCCCAGCCATGCTTAGATTATTTACAGAGTTTATGTTCAATAACACTTACAATTTTTTTTTACCTGTCTAGCTGTTAGTGGCACTAAAAGTGCGGTATCCTCACCGGATTACTATTCTTAGAGGAAACCATGAAAGCCGACAGGTATATTGTTTGTTATTCTCATTTTATGTGTTAGAAGCATGTGCTTGTACATTATTGTCATAGTTAAGGTACTCATCTTTGTCGTCATGTGAATGTAATTTTGGTAACTGTTATCACCAAACTTCCCTGACATAATAAAAGTAAGAAAACACGATAAATCTTTTTAGCTATGTATTCTTCATCTGGACACGTTCATGTGAACTTGAGCTAATTTTAGATGTCTTATGCCACAAAGTTCTATCAATCCTTCGTATTGGTCATTTGAACTGTATTTCAACTGGATAAAGAGGATTAGAAAGTCATAAACTACTGTTAATATTATTTTTCGCCTTTTGTACAGATTACTCAGGTTTATGGATTCTATGATGAATGTCTGCGGAAGTGAGTTTTCTTCCTTCATGGTCTACCCTCTTTAATTCTTTTATGCAGTGGCTTCAGTAGTTGAGAGGCATATCATCTGCACACAATACTTTATATACCCATCTGTAAAATATACACCGCTTAACATGTACGAGGAAAATTCTATACCTCCTTGCATGAAGGCATTTCATTTTGAAACCTCACACAGTTGTTATAGTACACTTATAGTTCCTATCTATGTTTTGATAAGTTAAAGTTGGAAATGCCATGTTTAGGTGTGCTTGGGGAGACCTACATATTAATTTTGTTGGCAAGTGAAAAAAAAAAAGAAAAAAAGTATTTTCGCTCAGCAAAAGAGACTTTGATGATGCTCATGAGAATAACAGAGAGAATGAAATATCCTCAGTTAATTGTAGGTAAAGCAAGAGATGTGGGATTTATCTTAATCATGCTCGGTTCTTCTGTGCACATGATAATGGAATGTACACTCAGTTAATTGTTGGTAAAGGATTAAAATAACTTAATTTCAAAACTCAGTTATTGGTCAATTTGTTGTCACATATACTTTTGAGTTTGTCCATTTTCAAGGTACATGCTATTTTATTACTTCTACCCGGATTGTGTTATTTATCTTCCCCAACCATGAAGATGATTTATCATTGAACATTTTGTTACAGGTATGGCAATGCAAATGTTTGGAAAATGTTTACCGATCTTTTCGACTATTTCCCATTGACTGCTTTGGTAAGAAATTCAAAGCTTCTTTTCCAAGCAGCTTATTCTAAAAGTATGTGATGAAAGGTCAACTAGTACGGAATAGGTTGAATTTAATCACATGCTGATCTTTTTATACTGTGATAAACCACTTGATGAAACTGTAACATGTTTTTTCTTGGGCGGCGAAAGAACAAAATGTTATTATGACTAATGACTAGCTACTTTAACCTAAGGAAAACTGTAAAGTGAAAAGAATGTTCTTATTGTCTCTCTGGTGAAGTTTTAAATTTTCAGAAGAGATAGTCTTCCCTCCATCTGTTTATTGACATTTTGAAATTGCCGTCCTATTGTTAGGTTGAATCAGAGATATTTTGTTTGCATGGTGGGTTATCCCCATCAATTGAAACCCTTGATGGCGTTCGGAATTTCGATCGCGTGCAAGAAGTTCCTCATGAGGGTCCCATGTGTGATCTATTATGGTCAGACCCTGACGATCGATGTGGTTGGGGGATTTCGCCTCGTGGAGCTGGCTTCACTTTTGGTCAGGTAACCATTTTGTTGCCTTTACATGTTTATAGTCACCTCCATTTGTTTATGATACAACTCCATAACAATTGGGAGGAACGCAAAATCTCTAATATCTGCAAAAGAGAGATAGCATGACTTCGAATTTATGCTAAATATTGTATTTTTACATATATTAATGTAATGTCCGTTAGTGTGAATCTAGTTTTGGGAATACGTTAATCAAATTGTATCAGTTTCCAAGTATCCACTGTAGCATCTTCTTGTTGCAGGATATATCTGAGCAATTCAACCATACCAATGGCTTAAAACTGATTGCAAGAGCCCATCAACTTGTAATGGATGGATTTAATTGGGCTCATGTAAGTTGATTCTACCCCTCTAAACTACTCCACGAAAAAAACCAGTTAAGAGATATTTTATCTAGTATTTACCATTTTGGGTATGGTTTATTGACTTAGCTTTGTTTGGTTTGGACAGGATCAGAAGGTGGTTACTATATTTAGTGCTCCTAATTATTGTTATCGTTGCGGAAACATGGCTTCCATTTTAGAGGTCGACGACTGCAATGGACAAACATTTATCCAGGTTTTGCCTCTCAAACCTCGTATTTACATTTGTTAACAAATTTCTTTTTATAGTTAAAAAGAATTTCTTTTTTAATAAAAAAATTTCACCAAAAATAGTAAGAAAATTGAAAAAACAAGAAATCCCTTGTGTATAAATTCAAATATTGGTTCTAGTTTAGCACATGGTGGATCTTTTTGGAAAATGATTTGGCATGTTTCTCCATGATATAGAGTTTATAAGTAGGGAAGTGTATCTTAGTTTGTGACCAAAATGAAAATGCTATGACAGTTCGAGCCAGCACCGAGACGCGGGGAACCGGATGTTACGCGCAGAACCCCCGACTACTTCCTATGAACGTGAAAATGCGAGCATGTATGCGATCAGACTGACCTCTCTATCCCATTTTGTTGCATTGTTATTGATAGAAAGCAAGTACAAATCTTAAATATAGATTCTTGTGTGGTTGTGTTGTAGGAAAAATGCCCTCTTATTCTTATGTTTCAAGAAGCCTAAACACCTTTAGTCTATTTCAAATCGAGAATTTACTTTTTCATTTGTGTTTACATGTCTCGAGTTAGTTTCCTTTTCCGGAATGTTACAAGTTTAATGAGTAGAGCTGAACGAGTCGACCAAGAAAATGATGTCGAGTTTCAAACATTCACATATTAGGCACGGACCAGTTAGGTTTGGTTCCAGTGTCTCGGAACTAGACTCATGGTTTCAAAAGGCGGTTCGATGCTAATTTTGAGATCGTGTTCTATGATTCAATTTTGAACTGTGTATAATTTTTTTTTAAATTGTATATGTATTTGAGTTTAGGATTTTGAGATTTTTTTGAATTTGGTTAAATTTTAACAAATTTTTGGTCGATTTTGAAAGAATTAAAATCGAGCATTCCCTTCTACTCTATCGTATGAAAAATCTTAACGCTTTTGAAGACTCAGAAAAAAGGCCATGACAAGCCGTGAAATAATTTAATCTCATAAATTACATAACAATGTCTCGTCTCTCATAAAATTGCAAAATATAAACGATATATATATATATATATATAGAACATACAAAACTTAAATGATAACCAATAGAGCTACCCATGCCCAGTCGCAGCAATCACAGTTTCAAATGCCAGAAAAGAGATGGGACGAGGTCAACCACCGACCAACCGAGGCCGGCATACTGCAAAAACCGTATTCCCGTGTCGACATCGTAGGATGCCTGGTTGGAGAACACAAACATCTTTTGAAGAAACCCACATTGCCTGATCTCATCCGAATTTTTGCCATTACTATAACCGTTCAGCTTCGGCACATAGCTCGTTGATCTTATCGGGATTCCTAACGCGTTTGATATCAGAGGTAAGACTCGTTTTGCAAGGGCCTTGCTGCAGAATTTAATGAAAAGTATGGTGGGGATCCCGACCATTATTCGACAAATCAAAGTGACGATCGGGAGCTGTGGTGTAAAAATGCGTGGAACAGCTTCGTGGTGGAACTGATGGTACGTTTGTTGAACTCCGGTCGCCTGAGATAACGGAAAATAAGTCAACTAGAATCTGCCGTTCATAAAATCTCATTAGTACTTTTCATTCAAACCCCATTTAACATGTCAAAATGTGACAATTTTCGAGAATCACTGAGTTTGAGATGATCGCTTACGATTCCCAATGCAACACCATTGAAGGCCGTGTGGAACTCGAAGCTCGGGGTTGGAAACTCCGGAGTAGGATAAGCAAAGAGCAAAAAAATGCTTATTGCTGTCCAAAAGGCAGACACTGGAAATAAAAAGTAAAGAGTAAGATAAATAATTATGAATAATGTTAAGTTTACTTTCTTAACATACATTTTTATTGTATACACTTGCATGTCGAGCTGTGGTTGGTCTAATTAAAGTATAATTTAATATATTATAACAAAAATAGTTACTTATTAAATTTATTACACTAGTCATAACGCAACACGTCAGCGTGTACAATACGAAGATATCATACGAAGCTAAACCTTACATTATAGAAGTAGTTACGATATACAATCATATTGGTCATACCATTTTGTCCCGAAACGATAAAACTGTCGATATATTCATGAACATTCAACCAAAATACAAGTACGATAAATCCAAGAGCAAGGCCACCTAAAACGTCAATCGGACTGTGCATTCCGAGGTAGATTCTTCCTATCGAAAGAAAATTAGTATAAGTGGGAATCCACCATGGGAAGAATATCATTCAACTTTTGGGTTTAAAACTTACCCAAACCAGTGAGACTAACAAGCAACAAAACAAGGGCTACTCCAACAACTTTAAAAGAAGCATCAGAATCTTGTGAATAATGAATGATATACTGTAAAAGGTATCTGAAAAAAAAAAAAACCATAGAAGCTGATAAATGATTAGGCAAACTCTTAAAAATTAATATCACAAATAATTTCAGCTCATCCTTCAAAATTGAAACAGAAGATAAAAGTTCAGTTGACTGCTATGATGGGAAGGTGTCGATTAATTAGAATTCACGGCTTCTTCATAGCGTAAAATATTAGAAACTATGAATTATTAGATATTCGTAGGAGTACGTATCACAATACAAGGTGACTTGGAGTTTTTTTAACGTGCCAACTAAATACCAAAAAAGAGAGAAATAGTATCAATACCCAGATAAACATGCAGTGTTGAGACTGTGAGAGGAAGGGAAACCGTATTCCATTGCATTTTCTTCCTCGTCTTTAGTAGAGATAATTCTCCGAATACGTGGGGAGCTAGGTCGTGGAGCCGATATCAAATCCTTCAACATCGGAACCCCAAATCGAGGATTAAATCACCCAAACGTCCAAACAAAAACAAGTAACAGAGTAAACTATGAAATATGAAGAAACAAATGCATAATTAGATCCACTTTGTAGACACAAAAACATAGGACTTTGCTACCTCCTTAATGGTTTTAAGATTATTTTCAGTAGAGCATCTCATATTACAAACGAACTAAAGGATAATTGATTGCTAGCTCTTGTAAATCATAGGCATTGTTTAGTAGCTATTAGTTGTGCGATCAAGAACAAAAAAAATGGGGGAATTCACCTTAATACAGTTACCCAAATAATCGCAGAAAGCCATCAAAAGTGTCATCTGCCGAGCCAGTTTCCCATGGCCGCTCTAAAAGATCAATAAAAACACAAAATTAAGACGTTCAAAAGTACTATATTAAACGGAATTAAAACACAGCATAAACAGGCCGATCAGAAACCTACCCAGAAGAGCAAAGGAAGAAACGCAGTGTAAAACGGCACGGAAACGACACAGGACAAGGCAGAAAACAGAATATCCAAATACCTATTCTGAAATTTCTGCAAAATCCGACCAAAAACACATCCCAAAGTCAAACAAACAATACCCTCTAACGAAAACGAAATTCAACGAGATCGGAAATAGTTGAATATGTAAACAAACCATCTGACCTGAATTTCAAAGATGAAAAAAGCTTCAGAGGATACTCGGCGAGACATCCATGGCTGAAACAAAGATCTAAGCTTCTGGGTAACATTGAGATACGAAGCTATGGCGATCCAAAGAGGAAGAGCGCATAAAGCCGCCACTTGCCAAGCTGCCACGCCCTCCATTGTTCTTCTCTCTCCCCCCTCTCCCGCGTGAAAGAGAGAGATTGAAGAAATCAGGGGGAAGAGGAAGAAACACAAAAAAAACCAAGAAAAACTGAACATACCTTTGATTCAGGGGCGACTTGTACGACTTCACGACCAAGAAGAACATGTAGATTTGATTACATCCTAGCCATCCATTATTATTTCTATTATTTTAAGCTTTAATGAACGGTTGAGATGATCCAAAGAAAAATAATACAATAATTAAAAAATAAAAGTATGAAAGTATGATGTACATGTATAACTTATTGACTGTTCATAACTAGGGTAGTTAATTAGGTTCACTAGTGGAACCCAAAACCGTTTTACTCTATTTATGAATTAGTCTAACTCTATGTCTTGTCATATCATTTATAAATATCTCATAAAATCGTGCGATTACATCAATTCAAATAATAAATAATTATTTATATTTATATTTATTAAATATATTTAAATTAATCTCACAGCAACACGTCAAAATATATAAAAAATGAGTATAACAAGAAAATAATTCTAGATTTACTTTTATTACATTACTATGTTTAAATGAACAAGTTGAGTGACAGTAAGAAATGGAATTTTAGGTAAAAAAAACCAACCCAACTAAGATTAAAAAAATTCTATCCAAAAATTTAAAACCCGATTAAAAAAAGATTTAAAAAATTAAATAAAATTGGGATTCGAACTAGAAGTCAAAACTACAAGTTAACTAGCCGGTTTCAATCCAAGGTCGAACCGCATTTACTACCTTAAAATGTCAGTTTTATGGTTGGTTTGAGTGACAAATTATGGAACATGATCGACCAAGAAACATCATTGATTAAGATATAGCACATGGTTTGGAGTCTCCATAAATAGAAAAGAAGAACACTCCAAGTTGTAAGGAAAACAAATCTATTTAATCGCCCGATGTACAACGAAGGCAATCATACCGAAAATCGAACCCTCGAGAGAGTAGAGTTTGTCTAGCTGTATGATCCATACTTGCATCAATATAGCAGATCCACAGCTCTTTGCCTGAAATTACAATCGAAATATAGCTATGAATTTTTAAACGTAGTTTAGATAATCAAACACAATCAATCATACAAAATTCATTCTATTAGCACAAGTATTGGCCGAAAAGAAAGAACTTGAGTACCAAGCGAAGGGTTGTTCTGCTTGTTATCTCATCTTTTTCGATTGTTTTTCCTGATTTTTTTATGTTTTAGCACTGAAATTACGAATCCCCATTTGATCAACTGGATTGCTGAAGCTGTACAGACGAATAATTCTGTGATATGTTCTTCAAACATCCTATAATGTGTATTTTTAGGACTATAGATATGAATCTAGATTAAGAACAAGAATGGGGTAGAAATCCTAAGCTCCAAGGATGTAAAGAAAATGTTTAGTAACAGAAACACGTCTTAATAAGACAAACCTGCTTCTCTTCCTATCCATATAATATGAGCATTTGGATCTGTAAAATATGAGAATCATATCAAACGTGTTCGGTATTTTCGGTGCGGGAATGAACCGTGAAGATGAAGATAATTTTTCAAAAGCGTTATAAGCAAAAGCCTCTCAAAGGAAATTTCAACCATGAATGTATCTGAAAAATGTTGATAGAATCTATTTTCAAAAAGATAAATGTAAACAAATATTTACATGACACTGTTTTGAACGAAAAACAGGTTCAGAAAAAAATTTGGACTAGAAATGATGGTTCCACCCCCACAAAACCAAGAGAATTGGATATAATTGTGGTCTAAACAAGAAAGAAGAGAAGAATTTGGCAATCTAATCAACCAATTTATAATATTTTTCAAAATAGAACCAGCTTAAGATAAGATCCTAAATGAATTTACAAAGAGGAAAATCTAATTAAACAATTTTTACCACAATCATGATTGTACATCGATGGAAGCATATTAACAGCATGGCCAACACCTGCATCAGCTTCAACCAAGGCTGCAGCTGAAGAAAGCAGATCTTCATAAAGTCCTCCAGCCAACTCAATTTGAAATGCACTAATACGAATTCGTGCTAGGTTTCCAGTGTACCATTCTTTTGTCAAAACTTGGAGCATCAAAGTTAAGAACAAAAGCAACAAAAATGTGAAGGAAATGTCAGAATCAATATCATTTTTGTAAGAATGATACATTTCAACTGTTCATCAGGAATATTCGCTTTCGTAAAAGCAGTCCTTAGTAAGTTGAACTCTTCTTCCATCTTGAAAAACACAAATATATGAAATGATTATGAACAGGAATGTAAAGATCATATCACGTCGGATAAGATTTGAATAGTAAATAAGAATTGCACCTCTGAAATCATATGGGAAGACAGTGAATCATGTTGAAGAATGTCGAGAAGGTCCATAGATGTAGCTCCAGATATCACCATACAAGCCAAGCGTTTTACAAGAAGTGGATATTTCAGACCTCGATTCCTTTACAGAGATATAAAATGAATTTCGGTGACTGAAATAACAAAATTATTCTCAACAAACCAGCATAATCGACTCTAACACGTTCTTTTATGACATTATTGGGCTTTAGGATGCACATATTTGCATATTTTTTTAATTTGCAGCAAATAGCCCTCACTAAATTTTCATAGGATATTTTGAAAAAAGATATCCCACATGAAAGCATAATGACTAGGAACTGATGTTGATCAATTCATGAGTGATGAAGAGGAGAGAAAAACTATCATACTTGCAATAATAGTTAAAGGCAGACCAATCTGTACCTGTCTCGACATTAAAGAAAGCCTGTATAATTTGAAAGAAATGACAAGAGATTAATCAGATCGTCCAACAAAAAATTGTACTCATCAAAGATTGGTATGTGGACAAAAATAACTATAATGAAGATAAAACTTGATAAGAAAACCAGAGCCTGACATCAAGGACAGTAGAATAGCCTTCTCAGGCTTACAACTTGTCCAACACCTAACGAAGACATTTATGCAGCCCTTTGATGCTTCTCCATCATGGGAATTGCGAAAAACAAAGTAAGAAAATGAAATACCACCACAACACTGAAAATTCATATCCAAGTACACATTTTAGTTACCTCCACACTCCTGTTCTTGAATGAAAAGCTGTTTTACACAAAATCAACATTTTAACCACAGATTTCCCAACCACAAATTTCCCACTATAAGAGATGATTTAGAAAGGTTATCTAACCACTCTTTTCTCAGACGCAATGTAACAAACACGTAAGGTACATTACCAAGCTTATTTTTGACGAAAGTATCAAAGTTGTACAACTTGTCCTAATAACAAACTTCCGAACTAAATAGCAAGATAAATAAGTTATCCGAATATTCCAAAGCTTCCGAAGAAACTGAAAAATGAATGCTCATAACCTTAGATTGTTCAAAGCACTTCCCGCAGCAAAAAAATTGCACTCAGAGCTTCATAATAAACCGAATTTCCAAGTTTCAGGAGGCGAAAATAGCAGACACTATGGATGGCAGAAAGAGTAGGGTGAGCTCGTAGGGGTTTAGCCGTGTGAATAAGATCTCCGGCCCCGATCCTCCGCGTAGCAAACACGCCTCTTAGCCGAAGCTCGCATCTGGATATGAGGAGAAGAACGAGGGAAGAAACTTAGGATCCAAATGCGAGAATTTGAACCGCGAAGCACAAACATTCCGACGGAGTGTAGTCTGAATCGACATTTTCGTTCAATCCGATGGATAAAAAACAAGGTTGAAAACTGAAAAGGTCGAAAACCAGCACGAAATTCACGTTAAAGTTAAACAAGAGCGTCGCGCTGGGCTACGCCATTGAAGTGCTAGAAATTCAAATAAGCAAAAAATAATCGTGATTTATCCATAAACAAAACAATTCTTTATGGCTGGTGGGCTTGTAAGAGTGTCAAATCTCAAAATTTCATAAAATCAACTACAACCGCCTGATCAACTATCAACCGTCTGATCAAAAGACTATGATTGTGATATCTTTATCTCTGTGATCCCCAATCACAATCCTCTACTGGAAAATTTTTCTGTACATCTCTTGGAGGAATAAAGCTGTCCAAAGAAAGGCCAGGAACATTAAATGCCACGTCATCAATCACCCAGATTTCCTCCAGCCGTGTGATTGCCGGTCCCGCCTTCAAGTTGTCTCCGAACCGTGTGATTATCACGGACGTCTGGCCGGAATGGGCGATCATCACGCCGTCCACCTGTCGATAGTCCTCGATCTTAGTGGACATGGTTGTTTCCCAATACACGGGGTGCGCTCCAGGGGATTGAATCCTGGTCAACGAGGAGTCTTCCAAATAAACGAGGAGCCCACTTTTTTGGCTGAAGAAGCCGAGTACTGTGTGCTTGATCATTTCTGCTGTATTGTCGCTTCGCTCGGCGAGAACCGTCTGATCAACGGATAATTTCAGGACGAAGCAATCAACGCCCATGATTTGCTTTTCTCCGATGTATTCCGCTGGGGAAAACACAGCTGATACCGCCAATGGATCTAGCCCCTGTTAATAGTTTGAAAAATAAATGAAAATGGAAATAAAATAATCCTCAAAATTGGAGAATTAAAGACAAGCAAACGTGGAATAATTTCAATAAGTGTAAATGACGTGACATTTGAGACAACATGACATTTCTGATTAATCATGCAGAATGAGCAATAAAGTGTGTGTGTCCTATGGAAGGTTCATTAGATTTAATTGTTTTTTTCATTTTAACCTCTAGTTCTAATATATAGGTGACACCTTTACGTCACGCACTAACTTAATTAATTACAGTTCCGAGTTTGAGTTTTTAGGGCACAAAAAACCATGCATGGTGAAAAACTCGCCTGAAAAGCACGCCGGAGAGGACGGACGTCGCCTTTGGCGACGTGGGCTCGGAGCCAGGGAGTGTGCCGCCAGGCGACGGCGCCGTCGCTGCCAGCCACGACATTGTGACCGCCGACGGCGAGCTCAATGAGCCACTTGTTGGGAGCCATTTCCCACATCACAAAACAACCTTTCTGGGAATTCGGCGAGCCAAGCTCATCCACCATAGCCATGCTCAGTTTTCCGGTAGCGAAAATGTTCTTCACCCTCCCCTGTAGTTTCCGGCAACCGGTTGCGGCCATGAAATGCTGTACGATGTACTGAGACGAAGAGGAAACCTGTGGAGCACCACACAAACCAGAAACCATTTTTCTAACCATGGAAAGGTAAATGGAAATCGAGAAGAAATAAGATCGTACGAGCAGCAACAGTAAAGTAGACCCACAAGTATTTCTGGATGGAAAATAAGATTCAAAGCGAATAAGGAAAGGGTAACAATCTGAGTGAAGAGTATAGAAACGCATATAAAAGCCATTGAAATAAGACATAATTAGGACCACCATGCTTCTAACTTTTAGCTAGCTGTAGCACAGAATTAAAAAAGCTGACTGCAATATTTTACCCTCGGAATTATTTGAATCAATCCGCAGCTTCGAAATTTCTAAACTCAACCCACAATAAGATTTGCCCAAAATACTCTCTCCCCTGCCTAACCAGAGTGAAATTCTTAAGAACACAATGCAGGGTCTCCTAGAATAGAACAACTATTAAAATAAAAACTCCTCAGAACCCGTAAAAATTTGCAAAAACCCCATGCAAATGACGAACAGAAGGGGCAAAATAGGCGGCTTCTTGCCTCGTCGATTGGTAGTTTGTGGTGGATAGAGAGGGGGAAAAGAGGGCAACCCAAGACGCTGAGGAGGATTTTGAGGTCTGATTTCTTGTTGAAAAGGAGGAGCGAGAAGTGGGATTTGATCCAGGACCGCCATGACTGTCCTGTTCCTTTTCTTGAGCTTCTTCCGATTCCATTTTCTTCATCGATAGGCTCTTCTGAAAGAGGCGTTAGACGACCTGTCTGCAAATGCATAGCTGAAGAGAACGAAGAAGAAGAAGCAGGACAGAGAGAGAGAGAGATTCTAACGGGGGAGCAGAGGAAACGAGTGTGTGCAGTGGAACTGACTTGAAAAGTTAAAAAGAGCCACCTTGAGAAGAGCTGTGAACTCCGGCACATGCAACTCTGGCGCGTGCTGTCAGCCACCTTAACTTTTTTATTATTTTATATTATTCATTTTAAACATTACTTTTTACTATTTATTTTATTAACTTAAATGAAAAAATAAAACGGGTTTCATCACTCATTGCTTTGTTTCAATAGTTTTGCCTCCAAAATCGTATACAATGAGTTTCTAATATTTAGAATTGCAACTATTCTTTTGGTGAGCAAAATCCGATTCAAGCAAGATGAAACATGCACTTCTAACTAAATGGCAAATGCATCACCTTGGTTTGATTTTCTTGCCCTAAGATTTAATAATCATGTAAGAATAAGACCAAATAATAAGTGAGTTAATCGAACTAAAGGAAGAGAAAAGTCTTAAACCCATGGTTTCTTAAGCCAAGCTTATAAAATTGAAGCTAACTAATCATGTTTTTATTATCATGGGAAATGATAAAAAGATCTCAATATTTATTTTTAATAATTGTGACATTCTATTTTGGCAAATAAAAAAAAAAGTATCGGCGCGTGGACGTGAATGCGCGTAGGCGATGCATTGTTGGTAAAATGGGGGAGAGAAGGAGCTTATAAGGGAGGCAAGGAAAGGTAAGGCGTCAACGTCTTTTCGCAGTTATGGCATTTCTGGTACTCACCTTTACCAAATTACCCTCTGCGTATTTGACATCTCCACGTGGCGTGATTGCATTGGATTACGCAATAACTCTTTCGAGCCTGCGATTTGACAACTTAGTATTAAAAATTGAGGACTAATTATAAAATTAGTATTATAAAAGCAATTTTAAAATATCATATTTTTTGGCAATAATATAAAGATATTCTCAACCTCCGCAATATCCTTCACCACCGAAGTGGGCCCATTCCCTTGTCACGTTAAATTATATTTTATAATATACACAATTTTTAAATTTCATTTTTACCTAAATAATCATTAATTCATGGATTTAATTTTACAGGGAATGAGCTAGCTAGAGTCCTAGACTAGACCGCCGACCACGTGGTGTATACCGAGACGGGCGCAAATATTAACCAGATTCAGTTTATTTGACTAAAATGACTATAATAACTTTTCTTTAGTCAAACCTATTTTTTTATAAATGTTATAAAATTATTCTCTAAAATTACCCTAAATATAATAAACAATTATTTAAATTATAATATATGAATTATATTTAATCAAATGAATCACTCAATCATCGCTCCTAAGGAAATAAGTTCTAACGTCATGGGCATGTGATGTTATTGGCCCACCTTGTAGACCATCTCTTATTCTCGTGGGCAATGGCTGACACATCGTCACGATCTAGTCCCTTGGTAGATAGTCCAGACCACCACTCCAACATCTACGTATATGGAGCTGAACGGCTAATAGTCAATGTGAATATTTGTTGGGCGCAAATTAAACACACAGCTATTGGACCTTTTGTTTCTCATCAAATATAGAAATAAGTACGTCTATGAAAAAACTCCTAACGAATACCTAAACTTTAGAACAATTGTTAGCCAGATCAAACACATCGGATGTAGCACTGTGTTGGGTTGGCGTCACTTCACGTCCCTTGAGCAAGCGAACTGGATTGGTTCATAATGAAATAATTGATATTCATCATATTGATTAATCTCGATTCAGAAAACCAAACAGACTGGTTCTAATATGAGCAGCGAAATGCAAGAACCCAACTTTTTCAGTAAATTAGAAAACGCACCTTCAAAAGGTACATAGGATAATATCCCTCCCATTGCGTCACATGCTGCTGTTTATAACTGAATGATGCATTCATCTGTGTCTCTTGCGTCTCTCTCACAAATAGCCAATAAAGGCTCACGTGGCATCCACTTCAACAGTTCAACTCTTACTGGCGGTATCTTTGTAAAGCCACTAAAGCTCACCTGTCATTTCATCCTGCCCTTTTCCTTGTCGGATTTAGCAATTTTCTTCATTTCTATGGTTGAATGCCACCAGATCTCCCTGGTGCCACTAAATAAGGTACAGTGACCCGTAATTATATAGTTAATATATTATTTATGGTCAAATATTTATTAATTCAATAAAAATATTATTAAAATGTAAATAACTATTTATTAATCATTGACATATAAAATAAAAAGAGATAATATTAAAATACAAGATTAAGTTTACCTTCTTCGCATATTCTTTTATTTTATTTTATGACATATTAAGTTTTAATTGATCAAATAAAAATATTTTTAATGTATTATTATTAAAATAATTATTTACAATATTTACTGCAGCAATCAGGACTTGATAAATCAAAAGATAAGTTAAGAAAATATGATAAATAAATAAACATAACATTATTCATAATAAAACACCTTATCATTATCCCTGGGCTAAAATAAAAACTTTACGAAGAACTCGAACCGGCCCATATCTTAGCCACGGAAAATATAGAAGGGCCTATCTTGGACTAGGTTGAAATATTAAGGCCTGAAGCCATGGTGCTATTCTGCCAAGCAGACAAGATAATCTAACAGCAAGATTCCATTTCAATGGAGCTAATTGGATCTTGGACCGTTGCAGGAAGAGGGAAAATTCTACCAAGTTAGTCATATAATAAGGGAATAAACTTCACCCAGAACTTCCCATTTTTCATTTATTTCAGGCCTTTCCCATTCTACCAAGTTATTCTCAGTACGTGGACTTCTCATGGGTTCTATTGGTTTTCGAGTGTCGAGCTTTACCAATAAATAACAAAATCAACGAAAAAAAGTTGGACCCACACTGACCTTTTTATATTTGCTCCACTTTAAAAATCAACTAGATGAGGTGGACGTGGACCCACACATCAGCCTACACCACAGGTTCTTATCCATATCTTACTTACATGTTGCAAGTTCAGTGCCAAAAAAACACGAACTACAATTCAAACTCATTTAACATATTTAGAAAGAGTTCATTGTTTCAACTTTGGATTAAACCCAAGATAAACAAATTCGTTTTTATAACAGTGTACGACGTGTGTTATAAGCAATTGACGTTGACGCCATTGATGAGCTTATCCGCAAGGGACTTTACTAGCTCTTATTATCCAAAGTCTAAGAGCTACGTTGGGGCAAGGCAATCGATCGATTGTTTCTCACTCTACAAATACACATTCTATCATACTTTGATCTACATATTTCTATATCTCCATTAAAGGAAGAGAAATGTCTGACCTGATTCCTGGATTACCTGGAGAGTTAGCCCTCGAGTGCTTGACTAGGTTGCACTACTCCGCTCATCGGGACGCCGGTGGAGTTTGTCGGAGCTGGAGGGAGCTTCTCCATAGCAAGGAATTTTACCATCACCGGAGAAAAACCGGGCGAACCCAGAAAGCAGCCTGCTTGGTTCAATCACTCCCCGTTCAGTCCCCAACCGGAGTAACCAAAACCGGTTCTACTCCGGCGTACGGAATCTCCGTGTTCGACGCAGTTAGTGGGGAATGGATCCGGCTCAGCACAGTCCCGACGTACCCGAACGGATTACCCCTGTTCTGCCATGTCTGTAGCTCGGAAGGGAAGCTGGTCATTATGGGTGGATGGGACCCAGAGAGCTATGGACCGGTGAAGGACGTTTTTGTCTACGAGTTCACCACCCAGCAATGGAGTAAAGGCCAGGATATGCCGGACAAACGGTCGTTCTTCGCCGCCGGGGAAAAAGACGGTCTGATTTACATCGCCGGCGGCCACGACGAGAGTAAGAACGCGTTGAATTCGGCATGGGTGTATAACATTAGAAGGGACGAGTGGGGCGAGCTGACCCAGATGAACCAGGGGCGAGACGAGTGCGAAGGGGTGCTGATCGGGTCCGAGTTCTGGGTAGTGAGTGGATATGGCACAGAAAACCAAGGAAGCTTTGAGAAGACGGCTGAAGTTTACCAAATCGGAACGAGTCAGTGGAGGCGAGTAGAGGAAGCCTGGAAAGGAAACGAATGTCCGAGGTCATGCGTTGGGGTCGGAGACGATGGGAACTTGTTCAGTTGGTACGAATTCAACTCAGCGATCCGAGTCGGCATGACGGTGATCAATCTGGGTAATTTGATTCTTCTGTCAGGATCAGATTATCTGGGGGGACAGCAGGGATTGTTCATGGTCGAGAAGCAAAATGGTAAACTAGTCATAGAGACGCCATGCGAGTTTTCTGGGTATGTCCAATCAGGCTGCTCTGTGGAAATTTAAACCTGAAAAAGGTAGATGATGAAGAGAGTGAGATAATTTATATGAATCTGGAACTTTTGACTGTAGAATTTATATACAAAGCGTATAAAAAAAAGTATGGAAAGACCATAAAAAGAAAAGAAAAATTGCGATGCATGCTATTGAGAAGAGGGCAATGTAAGAAAATTGGACAACAGTGCTTGAGAACATTTAGACTTAAAGAACCAACCTTTAGCATTGAGCTTGATAATGAGGTGTTTATAGCAATAGATTAAAAAAACACAGTGAAAAATCGCCAGTGAGTAGAGAGAGTACCTTGAATTTAGGACGAAGAAAGCAGTGTTTCTTGCTAGTGTGACAAAAGTAGAGTTAACTAAAATCTTGAGAGGAAACCATTAACATCTTACCTAGTTTAAGACGGATGGATTTTTTGTCATCTCCTCTCATGAGGATGGAAAAAGGGAAAATTCTAGTTAAGAGAGTAGTTCCTCTACTCGAGATTTCAAAGATGGAGATAGGGACGAAGTTAAGTTAGAGAAAAAACTTAAAATTAGATGCTGGTACAAATTAGCCATTTAAAAAAAAACCTTCGTCCAGACCACAAGCTCACCAGGAAACTCGAGATTTTAAAACACTGTTGACACATTCACACATAGACCATTGACATTACTAAAATATAAGTTTGTTGGATTCACCTTCTATGTGATGTGGAGGCTCCAAGTTTTTTAAATTAATAAAGCTATCAATGCATTTCAATTTATACTAACAGAAAAGAAGGTACATGATGTTGGTAAAAGATCAGATACTGGAAGTTTAAAAGATAAGGAGGAAATCGGTTTCCAATTGTGTGGATATGGAGAGAAAAAAGAAAAAAGATAGAAAAAAAAAGACAATCCAGGCAAGGAGTCAAGATGAGTTCATTGTTTCCTTGAAGTGGTAGGATTATCCACTATTGCAATACGACAGAATGAAGTAAGGAAACATGCTCTGTTGGTTACTTAAGAATGTTTTTTTAAATATATTTTTTCTTTTAGTATTCTTGATTGGTTTAGAAATAGGAATTGCTCAGACTATCCTTCAAGATTAATGGGGGTTAAGTCCTTAACAATGAAATTTTCAACGAGTAAGCCAGAGACTCCATTATCATTGGGATAAATTTCTAGAAATAAACATAACGATTACCTCCAAAAGAGATCATGTCCTCTGTTCAGCAGGCCACTCTATGTTCCTCTCACCAACAATACAAGAGCAATTTCACGTCAAAGAATTCGATCATCGGATTACATCTCCTACATGGCATCAGCAACAGCATGAAAGTCAGCAAGATCTGAAACCCCAAAAATGAAAAGTTAACTGACTCCCTGACAGCATTATTGAAATGCAGAGTCAATAAATTAGACTAAAAATTCCACAATCTAAAACAAAATGACTAAAGGGATGCGAGGAATAAAACTTGTTAAGGCTTTGAACGTCTGGATCTTAAACTCTGGGATCAGAGTTTTTCAACAGAAGAATTTTCTAGATGACCTTACATCATTCGCATCATTGAGGAAGTTCACCAAAAAGTAACACATTTCAAATTTTTGATTGGTTTTTGAAAAAAAAAAGTAAATAATTATATGGAGAAAAATGTAGAACCAATGGCGAGGTAGACTTGATGAGGTGATTCGCCCCCCGTGTTGTCTCTTATCTTGGAGTAAGTTTGTCAATTTATAGTGATCAAAAGTACAGTCCTCATACACAATCCAAACAAATACTTCACTAATACCACTGGACTAATACCACCAGAATCTACTTTCTTAGTCGATGATCTCAATGAGAGTAACATTGAGGGAAAAAAGTTTCACGTCAGAAACGGAAGCTCCTTTAAAAATTTAGATCAAATATTAGATCAACAAAAGAATAATTTACTCACCAGAACAAAATCGGCAAATCAAAATTCAGACAGCATTCGTTGCTCTTTTATTCCTGCATCTATTTACCATTATGAAATTTTCACTCAGAAAATTAGAAACACCAAATGTCTTCATTAGAGCGTTTCTTGATCTCCGTCCATAATAGATGGATAAAAAAAAGAGTAACAATCTAAGAGCGAAAAAAATTACATTATAACAATGAGATTCATGGAAATTTCTACATTTAAAAAACGCATGAAGCTGCCAGAAACTAACAATTTGAAAACTCAGGTGAAATCTACGGCTCTTGTAAAATTACTTCTCAAGTCTCAATGTTCATACTATTAAATTCTCCCAGAAACAAAACAAAATAAAAAGGCCAACAAACAAATATATTAAAAACACCAGCGGTATCTACTTTCATATTAGATGGAGTCCCACGGCTCCCAGAATAATCAACTAAACTCAAACTCCATTTTATAGCGATGCAAAATACAGACACTAAGATTCTTGAAAAATTACCAAATTACGCTCCAAAACAGTAATAAATTCGCAACAAGAAGATCTCGAATTGAAATCTCAGGTAGAATTTGTGCGCATCACTAGCTCGAACTAGTACGATTACATTGATCAGGACAAAAAACAAAAATCAGCAAAACCAAACGTCAAAAATACGATCATGCGAGGGAATACATCGAGCATCAACAAGAAGCAAACATACTCAAATACTGTGGCTCGAGCAGAGAAATCAACGAAAACACAGGAAAGTATAACGGGAGGACGGCAGAAGATATTCAGTGGTTTCATGGTTTGGTCCTGCAATGAAACTGAGCTACCAACCTCCGAAGGCACGCGGCAAATACATATTCCTTGCTTTTTCCACCTACTACGCGCGCTGCTGAATCTAAACCGTGTATAAATTATAAAATTGATTATAAATTTATTTATTTACTTAAATTTTGAATAAAATATAATAAAAATATATATTTAAAGATATTATTTTATAAATATTATTTTAATTATAATTTATTAAGTGTATAAAAGTTTTATTGACCAATTTAAAATTTCAATAAATATCAATTTACTCCTTCAATTACGATGATATTTACGGCAAATATTTCGAATTGTTAAAGACGTCCATTGAAAACTTTAATTTTACTATAATTTAAATAGACATTATCATATTTTTTTTTAATCATTTTTTTGTCAATTAAATTAATGTGATGACTCTAGTAATATTGCTCAAAATTTTACATTCATGTCATCATTGATCAACTTGGTTGACTATTTAAATTAAAAAATATCAAAGCACGTAAATTCAAGATGAATTGTCTTACGTGGCATGCATGCATGCATGCATCTCATATGGTTCTTATTTTGCAGGAATAGTAAACAGAAAGTGCCCATCAATGGAGATCAATTGGCGAGCTTTAATGGAGACGAAGCGAAGAGCCATTAGAAGCCGTTCTGTAATCTTTAAATTAAAGCTCACCCACTTTGTTCGCTCTTTCTCTCGATTTCCATCCCCTAACAGCCCGTCTTTCCCCATTTGGTCGACTCTCTTCTTGGGTTCCCCCTCTCTTTTCATCTCGATCTCTGTCTATCTCGCTCTCGTCTTCCGCGTTTTGGCCTTGCGGCCTCGTCGCTGGTTCACCACTTTCTCTCAGATTGAGGTTTCTTTGTAAAACCATTTCCAGTTTCGAGATTAATTATAGCCTGATTACACTTGACTACGATTATGAAAGTGATTATAATGTGTTTGATGAAATGTCGCTGAGGGAGATTGTGCTGAAACTATTCGTTTTAGTTTGGATGGGTTTGCAAGAAGGCCTCGTTGTTTTCCCTTTTTCGTTTGTCTTTTGATTTGATGAGGGTGGTGTTGGATCAAGGGTTCTCTCGATGAACTTCTGTCATTGTCAAATCTCTTCTAATTTCGTAGCTTCAATGTGTAGATTCTACTGGCTTTGAGAAAAACCTGTTCGATTTAAGAAGAAATGATTCTATTCGTTGCAGTTTAGATGAATTTTCGTTGTTTTCCCTTTTCATTAGCTTTTTGATTTGACAAGTGGGGTTTTGGATCAATGGTTCTCTCGATGAACTTCTGTCATTGACAAATCTGTTCCAATTTCGTAGCTTCAATGTATAGATTCTCCTGATTTTGCTCTTAAACCTGTTCAATTTACCAGGAAATGATTCCATTCGTTTCAGTTTAGATGAATTTGCGGATCAAGGATTCTCTAGATGAACTTCTGTGATTGACAAATCTGTTCTAATATCATAGCTTCAATGTATATATTCTACTGATTTTGCTCGTAAACCTGTTCAATTTACCAGGAAATGATTCTACTGGTTTGCTCATAAATCGTAGCTTCAATGTATAGAAAGCCAAAGTAGATAAAGTGTGTGTACAGATGGGGCTAGCTCTCTCCTGCCCATTAGCCGATTTCGATGATTTGGATTTCGAAGCTGTGCTCGTACGATCAATCAGTTACAGAGAAGAAGATGTGAGGAATTCACTACGTTCCCAAAGTTTCAATGGCCGAGATTCGGAACCCGTGATAAGAAGATCGTATGATTCTCGTAAATTCATATTCGAAGGATCACTTAGCTTCAAGGGAAGGGAAATGGAGACCGTTTTTTCATTCAGAAGCCCCTCTGCAACAATGGAGAACAACATATTTGGCCGGTCTATGAGCTATAAGAGGCAAGATTCAGGTGCTAGAATAAATAGATCTGAAAATTGCTGTGAGAAAAACACTCATTCTCCAAAACCAGGAAATGAAAAATACCAGGCTGCTGTAAAGTTGCAGAAATGTTATAGAAGTTTCCGAACAAGAAGACGACTTGCTGATTGTGCCGTAATCGTAGAGCAAAGATGGTAATCTTCATCGATTTTCAAAAACGAAGTTTTAGACAAGAGTTTTTATGAGTGTAATTTGGCTTCTTATTGTGTCTTGACTAGGTGGAAGCTACTAGATTTCGCCGAACTAAAGCGCAGCTCGATATCATTTTTTGACATCGGGAAACATGAGACGGCTGCTTCGCGTTGGTCGAGGGCAAGAACACGGGCTGCCAAGGTACCTTACAAACCTTAAATTTTGTTCATATTATGGTTTTATAAAACTTTCTTCTCAGGTTGGTAAAGGCTTGTCCAAGGACGAAAAAGCACAAAAACTTGCTCTGCAGCATTGGCTCGAGGCAGTATGTGCTAATAGCCTAATATTACCCGAATTTTCAATTGTCGGTCTCTGTAACGTTATGATCTCTTACTAGTCTAATTCTTTTTTGTCAACAGATCGATCCGAGACATCGTTATGGACATAATCTCCAATTTTACTATGTCCGATGGCTTCATTGCCAGAGCAAACAACCTTTCTTCTACTGGTAAAATCGATTGCTCTTAAAATTCCTGGTTAGAAATTAACTAAGTTTCTGACTAGTTTTGCTAAATCTGAATCAGGCTCGATATCGGTGAAGGAAAAGAGGTGAACCTCGAGAAATGTCCGAGATCGAAACTTCTGCAGCAATGCATCAAGTATCTTGGTCCAGTGAGCCTCTTGCCTCTCTGTAATCCTTTTATTTATGTTCATAAGAAAAGAGGCAAAAAGGCATAGCATTTATCAACCTCCATTTGCAGCCACTGATGATGTTTATTAGAGTCTATTATCTAATTTTGGGTTGATCTTATCATCAATTCGGTGCATCTTCAAATTATATAATCAATTTTTCCAACCCACTTTCTTAGAAAGTTAGGATTTTGACCACTCCCCAGTGAAACTAGACTATAAAGTCGTTAATCGTTCGATTCTCAACGTTGTTAAATATGAGCAGTCTCAACGATGTTGAATATGTAGGCAGAAAGAGAGGAGTATGAAGTTGCAGTGGAAGAAGGGAAGTTCTTCTACAAGCAAAATGGGAAGCTTCTTGACACAAGAGGAGGGCCAAGAGATGCTAAATGGATCTTTGTTCTTAGCACATCCAAGACTCTGTATGTCGGCCTGAAGAGCAAAGGAACGTTTCAACACTCGAGTTTCTTGGCCGGAGGAGCCACGTTATCGGCCGGAAGATTGGTGGTTGAAAATGGTATTTTGAAGGTACAGAACGAACTTTGTTTTGTAAATCCGTTACTCTTTTGGCTAACTCACTTAACTCACTCGATACTCGATAGGCTGTATGGCCTCACAGCGGGCATTATCTTCCTACCGAAGAAAATTTCGAAGAGTTCATGTCTTTTCTCAGGGAACATAATGTCGATCTCACAATTGTTAAGGTAAAATTTTGAAGTTTCTTGTCGATAAAAGCTTTCATGGGTTCTTTACAAACACAACGAAACATGAAAAAATTGTGTTTTTTAAGGAACATGTTTTTTTTTTCTTTTTTAAGAAAGATCTCTCAGATAAATAATGGTCTGTTTTTCTGTGATATAATTAGAAATGCCCGAGTGAAGAAGAAGAAGAAGAAGCTCTCACCAGAAGGACTAATGGCACAGCTTTGTTCGACAAGAAGCCAAAAAGCAACGACCGAGTTACACCTCAAGATCCCACCGAACTCAGATTATCTCATGGCTGCAATGCTGCAGAAACGGCGAAACCTCGGATTTCTCGACTTTCCAACGGGCTCAGCTCAAAAATAACAAAACTTGAGATACCCAAAAGAAACGACGTTTTCAAACGTCGAACACTCGTCAAAGATTCTCCCTCCGATGACGGCTACGAAGCGGTGGAAGAATCCTTCTTATCGGAGGAAGAATTCATGGTTCCAAAGATGAACTTAGATCATTCCGACGACCACAACCGATCTGTTCCGAGGGAGAAGATCTTGAAAAGAATAGATTCTCACAAAGGAATGAAATCATATCAGCTAGCTCAACAACTGTCGAGTAAATGGGCCACCGGAGCCGGTCCCCGGATCGGCTGCATGCGGGACTATCCGTCGGAGCTTCAGTTCCGAGTTCTAGAAGAAGCGAATTTGTCCCCTAGAACCAAAAGTGCTCAAACGTTTTCTCAAACTCCGTCTCGTTTCAGTCCCAAGGTTTTGACCCCGACTTCTTCGTGTAGAGAGGCGACGGCCGGAAGAAATACTCTGACGTCTAGGACGGCGACACCGTAGATATCATCATTCGTGTAATATAATACATAAATCTATTGTATCATCTTTGTTTGATGGTATGGATTATGGAGTATTACGTAGGAATTACTCTTCAATGTGATTATTTTGGACAATTTTTTTGGGATGATTTTGAGTAGCGGTGACAAAGTCAGACCGGGCCGGCCAACAGCTGGTTTAGTTTCGATCTTCATTTTTAAAATTGTAAAACATAAATTAGATTGTAGAAATAAAAAATGACATAAAATTAAATAGAATTCAACATAAATTCAAAAATTAATTTGAAACTTGATCTAATAACTCAATACTTAACTTAAATATAAAATATATTTTATTATTATATTTAATATTTATAATCATGAAAATAGACCCTAACAAATTGAAATCCATCGTATTTCATGATTGCCCAATATAAATGACACGCATCTCACTATAGGATATAACACATCTTAGATAATAAACCTAAAATAAAGGTTTGTAAGTTTTAATTCAAATCAGATAAAATTGTACTTGAAATAAAGAATTGTTGTATTTTCGACCTTTTTTTTGGGCTTTATAGACCTAGGAATAACATATTAAATCTTTATTTTTGGAGTTCAAAGAGGCAACTTTCATTGTTTGTATTTCACGTATTATATAATCACGTTAGCACCTTAAAAATTTAATTTATTTATACGGTGATATATTTTTAAAATTTTTGTATTTAGTATGAAAACAATAATTTTATAGTCAACTCATGCATGAACTTATAATGACTATTATGTCCATCTAACTTAAGCGTGAGGCGATGGTAGTTTAGTCTTTTCCAATCGCATTTGCTATAAGAATTGAAGCTAGGGTTCCCTCCTTGCGTCTAAGGTAGAGAGCTTCGACCGGAAAAGAGAGCCGCTGTCGCTGCCTGCATAGTTCGTTTCTTCGTTTTCGCTAAAGCTCAGGTGAAATCTAGTTCGTAAATCTCGTGCTTTCCGTGGGTTTCTGTCTCGTTCGTATTACATTTTATTTAAAGTTGAAATTTTGCGTGCTTGATTTCGATATTGATTCGCGTTTGGGAGACTAACCAACAATCGATATTGAGTTTGAGTATATAGGGATTTTCGTTTAGTTTATGTCTGGATAATTTTTAACCGATTTCAGATTTATTTAGGCAAAATACTTGTTAGAATTTCAGACGAGACTTGTTGCAGTTAGAATTGGATTCGAAGTTAGTATCAAAAGGTGTAGCGTCATTGACAATGGAATTTTGGATCGTATAATGACACTCTATTTACATTATAGTCATGGATTTATCTTATTCTCAGTGAAAATTTTAATATTTTTCATCAACATCATTGCTCAAACAGAAGCTATTATGTATCAACGTGAATGCAGGAACTAATCATCAGGAATTGAATTTATATATATATAAAGAGTGCTCATCAGTTCAATTTAGTCCCGACAGGGATGCGGCTCATCAGTTCAATTTAGTCCCGACAGGGATGCGTTAACTATGTGATTGATTTTTAATTTCGGAGCTTGTCGGGTTAATGAATTTAGTCCCATATTATAATTTCTGGTTTATTTTTGCTTGTACAGAATGGATTCTCAGGCAAAATATGCAGTGGTGGTAAAAGTCATGGGTAGAACTGGATCTAGAGGACAGGTGACTCAAGTTAGAGTAAAATTTCTCGATGATCAGAATCGTTATATCATGAGAAACGTGAAGGGGCCAGTTAGAGAAGGTGACATTCTCACCCTCCTCGAGTCCGAGAGGGAGGCTAGGAGATTGCGCTGAAGGGTTATAACTTCTCCCTTTTCTCGGTTTGGATGCTCCTTGTTGGCTACTACATGAAGTTTTATTAGCGTTTTTAGTGTGTTTTAATGGCGGATTGGTAAACATCTCCATCAGAGTGTGAGTTTATGGTCTGTTTCTCACTGGATTGGTTTAAGAATTGTTATTATCGAAAGCTTTCTGTTTGTTTCTGAAGATTATCATGTCTTTGCTTGAGCTTGCTGACATTGTTTGCGTACCCTATTTCAATCTATTAACAAAATTAGAACTTAGAATATCAAACCACCATCAATCTTAGGTGGGGAGGATTGGATCTGGATCCATAAACATGAAAATTCAGCCAAAATTTAACCCAAATATGATTAAAACTCGTTTTAAATCTTGTCCAAACGTAGTTAAAAATCAGCCTAAACCTGAATTTAAATACAATAATTTATTGTATTTAAATACAATAATTTATTGTATTTAAATACAATAATTTATTGTATTTAAATACAATAATTTATTATTTGTTTTTGTTATTTATTGAGCCGAATCTAAATGGTCTTGTGTTGGTGGTTTTGTTTCTAATTTGGTTTTGTGTAGAATTGCACTGAACTCGCCCGAGCCCATCCTTTTCTATTAGTAGGAATGTAGTATCTTTAACTATAGTGACCAATTTAAGTTTAATTTTTATTTTTACAAAGTAATTTTAGCAATTAATACTATAAAATATTTTTTTTGTTTATCAAGAATGCATTTTAGTAATATTAATAAGTATTATTGAAATAAAAAACATAATATTTATTTAGCTGATTATTTATTGAAAATTAAAATAATCATAGCTAAAAAAATTAAAATCATGAAAATTAATAAAAACAAATTGAAATATAATTGAATTAAACTACTAGGGCCTGTCCAGCCCAATCTGTTTGACAGGTCCGGTTCTTAAACGGGTTAACCCCTCCTGTTTTGGATGAACTACCATTTTCGGCTTTTCACTGCACCGCTGGAACTCTGAAAATGGAGCCGCAACTGTCAAGCCACGGCGATTCGAACGAAAGTGATGATGAAGATCCACCGATGCTTAGCTCTCAAGCTCTTGCGGCACTGAAGGAATTTATCTCCGAACAGAGCCTGCCTTTCGATGGAGCAACTGAGAACGAGGGAAGAGAAGGAGATGGCAAGTCGGACGTGGTCTTGGTGGCTGAGGACTGGAGGTTGAGCCAGTTCTGGTACGATCGTGAAACTTCCGAGACTGTGGCAAACGAGGTTCTTTCACTATGCAAGGATTTTGATTCTCCTCGCGTCGCTTGCATTGCTTGCCCCACTCTTTATGTCTATCTTAAGGTTACTTTCATCGACTGGCCTTTTGCGATCTTAATTTCAATTTAATATTTGGTTACTTTGACCTAATTTTGGCTGCCGTTATTTTTTTTTCAAGTTTGGTTTGATGATAGGTATATCTGACGAGAAACTGCCCATTTCGAATGTAATTCATCCGGAAAACTGGATTTTAGTTTATGTAATATGACATAGTGAAGTTTAAAAAGATGCTTATGAATGTAGTTGTAGTATGATAGGTAGCTGAGCGGAAATGAGTGATGAAGCTTTTAGCTTTGTGGAGGTCTCTAGGAGGTGTGCTTGGAATTGAATGTTTTTGGTCAGCTCTCAGGAACATAAGATATAAAAATGATTGATTAGATAGAAACAAGGAAACCATTTGTAGTTGAAACAAACCTCACTTGGCTTTGGAAAATTTTATGATGATTGTAGCAATGATCCTGGCAAATCGCTATTTTTTTTATTGAGTTGAAGCATATTAAAAAATATTCCATTTTCTTTCTTTTAATGCCTGAGATGATATGGCTTTTAAAATGTGAGTAAAACTCCAAGTACGTCCTTTGGGAACCTCTGGCCTTCAAATGTTGAAGTTAACCTTTTCTATCAAGGTAGATGTAAAATCTTATAGATCTTCTCTATGAATTTGAAAATGGTGTACAAGAAGAGCACTTGCAGTCAGTTTTACGTGATCTAAATTTTTTTATTTCATCGCCACAATTAAGTTGCTCCTTTCTGCTATTAACTCAAAGTATTTCTATCTTTTGTTTGATTTAATAGAGAATTGACCCTCGTACATCAGCGCAACTTTTTGAGTTTGACAATCGTTTTGCTCAATATGGAAGTGAATTCACTTTTTATGATTACAACCAGCCAGAAGGGGTGCCTGTGGATTTAAACCATGCCTTTTCCATTATTGTTGCTGATCCTCCTTACCTGGTTAGTTTTGTATGCAATTCAATAATTCATGGAGGCTTGGACATAAATACTTTATTTTTTTTTCCATTTCAATTATTGTGCTTGTTAGCAGTAACTTGGAAGTGTCACGGACAATCGAAATCCGTCTTCTTTTAATCAACAGGTAAATAAAGCTTAGTTTATAATGATTACATCTTATTTTACATCTTTGACAGAGCAAGGAATGTCTAGAAAAAGTCAGTCAAACAATATCCTTTCTTGCACAGCAGCGTTTTTGCCTGCTGTTACTTACAGGTCTACATCTGTGTCCTCCTTATTGTGGCCTAGCATGCCTTTTCTTCTTTTAATATGATGACACTTGTTTGATTCGTTCTTCTATTATATATTTGTCATGTGAAATGACAGGGGAAGTTCAGAAAGATAGAGCAGCTGAGCTCTTGGGCTTGCATCCTTGTGGCTTTAGGCCTCAACATTCAAGCAAATTAGGAAATGAATTTCGATTGTTCACAAATTATGATCCTGGATCGAGATTAGGAGGGTGGGAGAGAGAGGTATAGCTACCCCTTCATGCCCATACCAATGTAAGCATCTTTTTGTTACTATATATACTGCATAGCTTCTCTTAAATCTTTTTTCTTTTTCGGAACTCATGAACTTTTCTAAATCTTTCCCTCTTATTTGATCTTGAATAATGCTATGATTATTATTACAACTATCTGTGTTGACATGTTCGCGACAATAATTAATGAAATAAATTATCTGTTTATTACGTTTATTAAACTAATTGTTTGACTCATGAACATATATTTGATTTTAACGGAGTAAGTGCAACATTCATTTGTTCTTGCTTAAGCATTTCTTCTGCAAAATGTTATTAATTAGCTTAATCTTGTACTTATATTTCCTTTTGGATTTTTCATCGCAGATTCAATATGTCGAGACTCGGGTAGATTATTAAGCCGACAGGATGAGAATTGAGTCTATTTTCTTGTAATTGTTACTGTGGTTCTCTATCTTTATCTTACCAGGTGGGTTTTGTGAGCTCGATCTTTGTTGTTCGAGGATTCATAAACTTCTACCGATCACTTGGCTAGAGCTTAAATGATCATGATCGGTTTTAATTACTACTTTATCAATTGGTTGTAATAGTTTGAGGAGGGATAAACGGAGTTCATTATCTTACTTTTACTTTTACTTTTAACGAACTACTCGTAACAAATGAAATGAAGTGAATTAATTATGGAATAAAAGAAAAAAAAATAAAACGAAGTGGTGATTCTTACGTACGTGTCGCTTTCTCAATGGTCATTAGAGAGTAGTCAATTTACAATAATAGCCTTACCATCATATTACTATTATGACACTGGGATTTTAGTTATTTACATTCGTTCCTACCCGTAGTAAGTAAAACTAGGAATTTCTTCCCACTACGTTTATGAGTGTTTGTTGCAGACTTTTCCTTCTCCCTCCCTTTCTCTTCTTCACTGTTTCTTGCTTCTCAGATTTGTCGATCTGACGCTCCCGGTTTCTCCATCAATGACTATGATGACTCCTCCGCCATTGGACGTAATCGCAGATCTTTTCATTCCTCTCTTGTTTGTGCTTCGTTTCTGTTTTTTCTTTTTAGTTTTGCTATGGCGGAATTGATTCTGGTGAATTCTATTGGTTAGATTTCAGTTTTTGATCCAGAGGTTGTAATTGAGTTAAATTACAAGATTTCGCTTGGGTTTTTGTGTAATATTTAGGGTTTCGATTCAGTTGGATGAGGTTATGTTCTGCTCGATCAGAGATCTGATTTGCCTTTTTTTATTTGCAGCAAGAGGAGGAGGTGCTTGTGCCTCATTCCGATTTAGTGGAAGGTCCTCAGCCTATGGAAGGTTTTCAATTCTCCAATTCAAATGTCACTATTGTTTTTTTTTTCTCACTACTCGTGGTTATGGAGGTTTCTCTGCTATTGAATCGATGCAGCTTGAATTTTTTACATTTGAAGTTCGTTGTTTTATTGAAATTGTGAATCCGTGGATTTTTCATTGCTCTAGCTCAAGTGGAACCTCCAAGCACTATGGAGAACCAGCAAGCCGATGATCCCCAGTCAATGAAGTTTACATGGAGAATTGATAACTTCACCAGGCTAAACATAAAAAAGCACTACTCTGAAATTTTTGTTGTTGGGAATTATAAATGGTATTCATATATTTCATGACACTCGTTCTTTTCCCAAACAGTTGCTTTTGATTTATTTTTTGACCAAGGCTTTGTCTTGATTAGGCGAATTTTAGTTTTTCCTAAAGGGAACAACGTGGACCATTTATCTATGTATTTGGATGTTGCGGATTCATCGACATTACCCTATGGATGGAGTAGATATGCCCAATTTAGTTTGGCTGTGGTTAATCAGGTTCATACCAAGTATTCAATAAGAAAAGGTATTATTTTTAAATATTTTTTCTAACCTTATGCACTCTTCTTTAGTTTAATTGTTGATAAATTTATAGCATCTAATAATGATGCGTTGCCTTATACTTCTATACTAGACATCATGATTTATTGCGTATCTGTAAGTTATGTTTTTCAGTGGCTCAAAGTATCTGATAATTATGGTATTAAAACGATGAGCAAAGTGGATATAGTCCTCCAATGTAAAAGTGAAAACCAAATGACTCATCAACTTTTTTTAGGCATAGAACCGTCTAAACTACAAGGTTTTGGCCATTTGGTTGTGCTTAGAGAATCGTCAAATAAATCACATTTTTGTCACATGGTGTTCAATGATGGACAATTTTTAAAGAAAATGGTTTGGCTAAGCGTTGAGTTTCCAACTTGTTTTTTGCTGAAAAAATTTGCTAAATCATTTTAAAATTTCGGTAAGAATCTACTTGGTTTAAGTTTGGTGATTATTATACGCTCTACGCTAAAAGATTAGTATGTTATATATTTTTATGTATTATTTTGACATTGTTTTCTTTTTTTTTACTCTTGAAATGATGAATATACAACATACCTAGGACAATTTCGGAAGGTTCTATACAACTCTTGGTCAGGTAAAAAGTCTCTTTGACAGCCGTAGCCATTTTAACTTTATCTTGACTTTGCAGACACTCAACACCAATTTAATGCAAGAGAGAGCGATTGGGGCTTCACGTCATTCATGCCACTTAGTGAACTTTATGATCCAAGTAGAGGGTATCTGGTGGACGATACATGTATCGTTGAAGCTGAGGTTGTAGTACGTAAAGTTCTTGACTATTGGTCCTACGACTCAAAGAAGGAAACTGGATATGTTGGTCTTAAAAATCAAGGAGCTACTTGTTACATGAATTCTCTTCTTCAGACACTTTACCATCTTCCTTATTTTAGAAAGGTTACTATATTACATCTGCTTATTTCTTCTCCTAGTTTCGTGGAGTGTTCTCTTTTGTATGGGTGGAGAAAAATTTCTTATGTCTAACCTATGTGTCAGGCCGTTTACCATATGCCGACAACTGAGAATGACATGCCTTCAGGAAGCATTCCTTTGGCGCTACAAAGTTTATTCTATAAGCTACAATTTAACGACTCCAGTGTTGCTACCAAGGAACTGACCAAGTCCTTTGGGTGGGATACCTACGACTCTTTTATGCAACATGATGTGCAAGAGCTCAATAGAGTTTTGTGTGAGAAGCTTGAAGACAAAATGAAGGTATATGTAGATGGATTTTCTCTGCCTTTTCTTGTGAAAACAAGCATGATTATACTTTCACATCTTTTAAAATGTGTATAGAACTTAATGCTTTGTTTTGGTTGTGTTTTATTGGTTAGGGTACTGTGGTTGAGGGGACGATACAGCAACTGTTTGAGGGACACCACATGAACTACATTGAGTGCATAAATGTTGACTATAAGTCTACAAGAAAGGAATCATTTTATGGTATGTTTTTTGGTCGTGATCACTACTTGTGTTTTGAATCATTTCTTTCTGAAGTTATGTCAGCATGTTTTTGTTGACCTGGTAGACCTCCAGCTTGATGTGAAAGGTTGTCGAGATGTCTATGCTTCCTTTGACAAGTATGTTGAAATTGAACGTCTTGAGGGGGATAACAAGTACCATGCTGAAGAACATGGTTTGCAGGTCAGTTGTTTTAAGCTATAATGTCATGAAATGGTTCAGATCACAGGTTTTTTTAAGAATGTTAAATCTCTTTGTTTATGTTGCAAATTTGTGGGGTGGGGGTGGGGTGGCTGGTACTTGTTCTAAAGAGTGAAGATGCAATTACGAAGGATTCAAATTTGGATTGCTTGAATTGGATGACAGCTGTTGAACAAGTTTTTCAATTGCTCGTGAACATCTAGAAAATAAGTATATTTATGGTCTGATGGACGTAAGAGGATATAGTAAGGTTACAAATGTATTTAAAATTTGGGAAGATAACAAGTACCATGCCGAAGAACATGGTTTGCAGGTCAGTTGTTTTAAGCTATAATGTCATGAAATGGTTCAGATCACAGGTTTTTTTAAGAAAATTAAATCTCTTTGTTTATGTTGCAAATTTGTGGGGTGGGGGTTGGGGTGGCTGGTACTTGTTCTAAAGAGTGAAGATGCAATTATGAAGGATTCAAATTTGGATTGCTTGAATTGGATGACAGCTGTTGAACAAGTTTTTCAATTGCTCGTGAACATCTAGAAAATAAGTATATTTATGGTCTGATGGACGTAAGAGGATATAGTAAGGTTACAAATGTATTTAAAATTTGGGAAGATAACAAGTACCATGCCGAAGAACATGGTTTGCAGGTCAGTTGTTTTAAGCTATAATGTCATGAAATGGTTCAGATCACAGGTTTTTTTAAGAAAATTAAATCTCTTTGTTTATGTTGCAAATTTGTGGGGTGGGGGTTGGGGTGGCTGGTACTTGTTCTAAAGAGTGAAGATGCAATTATGAAGGATTCAAATTTGGATTGCTTGAATTGGATGACAGCTGTTGAACAAGTTTTTCAATTGCTCGTGAACATCTAGAAAATAAGTATATTTATGGTCTGATGGACGTAAGAGGATATAGTAAGGTTACAAATGTATTTAAAATTTGGGAAGATAACAAGTACCATGCCGAAGAACATGGTTTGCAGGTCAGTTGTTTTAAGCTATAATGTCATGAAATGGTTCAGATCACAGGTTTTTTTAAGAAAATTAAATCTCTTTGTTTATGTTGCAAATTTGTGGGGTGGGGGTGGGGGTGGCTGGTACTTGTTCTAAAGAGTGAAGATGCAATTATGAAGGATTCAAATTTGGATTGCTTGAATTGGATGACAGCTGTTGAACAAGTTTTTCAATTGCTCGTGAACATCTAGAAAATAAGTATATTTATGGTCTGATAGACGTAAGAGGATATAGTAAGGTTACAAATGTATTTAAAATTTGGGAAGATCGTGTCATTGTGTGAGTTGTTGAGGATGACATCACACTTACATGTCTCGACACATGAAATTTGTCTTCTAGTGCAAGTTTTTTTTGGATTTTATGAGATGGAAAAGTAGCTAAGAGAAGAGACAGATAAGTCAGTAATCTCCTAGATGAAGCATATGAATTTATACCTTGTTATTTTTAATTTGCGAGCATTAACTTACCAAGTTGCCCTTGGATTACTTGCGAGGTCATTGTTGATGGTCTTGTCTCTCCTTTAATAAGATATGATTGATTTAATTTTCAAAGAAGTCAAATTTTAATGCAGGATGCTAAGAAGGGTGTCTTATTTATTGACTTCCCTCCAGTTCTTCAACTTCAGCTAAAGCGATTTGAATATGATTTCATGCGCGATACTATGGTTAAGGTTTGTGCCAGAACCATGCTACAAGTGCAATGTTAATTTATAGAGGAACATATTTTTTTGTCGTGCCAAACACAATTTACTGTATTTTCTCTCTCTCTTCATGTATGGCTACGTATATTCTGTTAGTCTAACTAAAAATCGTTTTTCTGCCTGCTTTTCTCCAAATGCATGTTTTTAAGACTTGTTATTTTAAGTCTCATCTGGATACATCTTCATGTTCATGACAGAGTCCACATGAACTGTAACTTTTGTGAACGAATGTGGCCAGACTTTTTTTTTTCTCACTTTCAAGATTGATGGTGCTTAGAGTTGTGCCATTGTATTGGGAAGTTAAATTCAGTTGAATAGTTTTCGGTAAGTACGGAAAATCTCAGCTAACTCAAAATATGTAAAACATGATGAACAGTGAAAACACGCACAAGCAAGCTTTTTCTCCACAGGGATATTGTGAAGGTTGTGCGATCTGCTTTTCCTAGTAAAAAAATATGGTTAAGGGAACAAATTTTTTTTTTAATTTACTGAAGATTATCATTGTTTTTGTATTTTCAAAGCTATTTTTTATGTTTGTCTTTACCGTTGAAAATGTTTTCACCTGTACGTTTTTTATTATGTTTAAGCTTCCTAAATTTGCAGATTAATGATCGCTATGAGTTTCCTCTTCAACTAGACCTTGATAGGGAGAATGGTAAATATTTGTCACCCGAAGCAGATAGGAGTGTCCGGAACCTTTACACACTTCATAGGTATTGTTACCTGTTGTGACTTCATGACTAGCAATGAAAAGTTAACTGCTCAACCATTTTCTTGATGAAACACAAGTCTTAAATCAATCCATTGTTCATTAATGTTTGGTGACTTCTATAAATTCAGCTTTGCTTTTAATATATCAGTTGCTGCAAAACAAAGAGAAAAGCAGGCGTGGTGTCATTATTGTCTCAGTTAGAATCTCCTTATTTATTTTCTGTGATGTAACTATACCTGCTACAATGCTGTTATTGCATATAAATCGACCTTGTCGAACACAAAAATAGGTAATGGTAATAAGTAAAAAAAAAGCTAGGATCAGAAAAAAATCATGAAAATGAGAGCGTTGACGTATTATTATCAAGAGGACTAATGAGATTAGTAAACAAGGACTATTTAACTGATTAAATGATAAGTTTTTTTTATTCCAGTATCATTGTAAAATGTTCCGTTGCATTTTGATCGTGGTAATCAGTATCAAAGCTGTGATATTGTCAATTCTATTTCTACTTGAGTACCCTTTTTTTTGTGATTGCAATTTATTTTAGCACTGATCAAGTACATTGAAGTGTTCCATGCTAGTCATGCTGTATTAATTTTACGACATACTTGTTAACAACTTTTCTATCTGTTATTATGTCCTGTAGTGTTCTCGTTCACAGTGGTGGAGTGCATGGGGGACATTACTATGCTTTTATCAGGCCAATCCTTTCTGATCAGTGGTATACATTGTTATCCTTGTCCTCCAAAATTTCTATTTTTGTTTATTCTCTCTTCTCTCATTTCCTTTTCTTATCTAATTTTGTTTATGAACGTGGCTAATCCATATATAGTATTTAAAGATATCTTGTTGAATTATCACCACTTTGCTTATCCATCTTTTTTGTTTTTATTTTTGTGACTTGTACCAATAATTTCACACTTTGTGATGTAATTAGTTGCTTGATTTTTCCCTTCTTTGTTTAAGGTATAAATTTGATGATGAACGAGTCACCAAAGAAGATATTAAGCGAGCACTAGAAGAGCAGTACGGTGGTGAGGAAGAGGTAATATCCATTTAAGCTTTACTTGAACTTTCATGAATATTTGGATATATTTTTTGTCTGGTGATTAACCTTCTGTAATGTGTTATAGTTGCCACAGACAAATCCTGGATTCAATAACACACCTTTCAAGTTCACAAAATACTCAAATGCGTACATGCTTGTGTACATTCGTGACAGCGATAAAGACAAAATCATTTGTGACGTGGATGAGAAAGATATAGCTGAACATTTGAGGGTATGTTGTTTTTTCTTCTTTTTGCAGTTTAATGTGTTTTTACTAAAATTTTCTTGTGCAGGTAAGATTGAAAAAAGAACAAGAGGAGAAGGAAGACAAAAGAAGATACAAAGCACAAGCCCATCTATACACAATCATAAAGGTTAATGATATAGAGTTTTTTTTTCATATTTCTTTTGGATATTTAGTGTTTATGTAATACTTTGAGCTGACATAGCTTATCAACTTTAGGTTGCAAGAGATGAAGATCTTGTCGAACAGATTGGGAAAGAAATATTCTTTGACCTTGTAGATCATGACAAAGTTCGTAGTTTTCGTATTCAGAAACAGACACCTTTTAATGCATTCAAGGTATTAGCTCTGATCTTGAATTGAACGAAGGGATTATAATTTTTACTCAAACAGCTTCTGACTTTCTATGATTAAGCTTCATAGCATATTTGACCTTAATGCTATTTAGGCTGAGTGTGGTATTGCTTTGGAAGATTGGAGTGCCATAAAGTTTTTGTTAACGAAAAAAGTGGTTTCTTAGAAGTTGCAACAATTTTGACCAGTTAAAAATGAAATTTTGGAGATTTGCTTTTCCAATAATGTGGAAATGGTTATGACAATTTTTTCCCTTTAAATTATTTTCATTTTATTAATTGTAAACTTTTACTACTCACTTTCTTCCATCTTCTTTTTATTTCTCTTTTCTTGATTGTAATGTATAGTTTTAAATTGAGCACAAGAGGTTGTTAACAATGCGATATCACTTTTAGGATTTGATTTACTTAACATTTTTAACAACTAATTATTTTTCAAACAGTAGTAACAATGATAACAGAAAAATCTATAATAATGCTAAACTGGCCTTTAGTACCATGCGTGACATTCTTTGCCTGGTCACCATACATTATTAGTTATGATATCAAGCATTGAGGGTGGTGATTTTTTTAATGAACTAGTTCCAGGTTCCTGCTTAACAATACCCAATGCTCTTCCTCACTGATTGTGATGGATTTTTCTGAAGTGATTGTTACTTTCAATGAATTTTGTATCTTTCAGGCCATTGGCCTGTACAAATTATTTTTTATGGAGAAAGTTTGATTTACAGGAGGAGGTTGCAAAGGAATTTGGCATACCAGTGCAATTCCAGCGTTTTTGGATTTGGGCTAAACGACAAAATCACACTTATCGTCCCAATCGCCCATTTCTAATTCAGGAGGAAGCTCAATCTGTAAGGATTTTCAAATTTATTTCATCTGGTATCATTTCTTCCTGTAAGTTCATTTGCTTGACTTGAATCCTGGATGTTTTCTTTATTTGGTTTATTTATGAGGCTACCATCTTTATTGTATATAAGATTCAAATTGAGTGTGGAAAAAAATGGCTGACTGGGGTTTATTTTTTTCCTTTTGTAAAATTGAAGGTATTCCTTCAAATGTCATTAGTCATAGGAAGTGTGTATTGGAGTTTATAGTACCTGAATTAGCCTGCAGTCTCCACATTCTACAGAGCTAGTCAATAAGATCAATATTTTGTTTTTGCAGGTTGGGCAATTGAGAGAGGTTTCAAATAAGACCAACAACGCAGAGCTAAAATTGTTTTTGGAAGTAGAGCTGGGTTTGGTAACATTTTTTATATTTACTGGGAACTGCAATGTTTTTTTTTCTTATGTTCATACAAATTGCAAAATCCCAAGCACTTGCTTTTTGGCTAATCATGATGTTCATTTTGGCAAAGTAATAATGGATAAGTCTTTGCAGGATTGAAAATTTAGATGGAAATATTTATATACTTTATTATTTTAAATCTTTATTGATTCTACTACAGTGTAGCACCTATATATTATTTCATTCGCCCCAGAAAAAAAAATTGTTTATAATAACTAGAACATCGTTGCCTACTTGGTTGTGCATGTTGAAAGAGAAAAAGGATTAGTGTTTGGAAAATTTTTATTGAAATTTAACTGTCCTTCTTTTAACTACATTTCAGGATCTACGGCCTATTCCTCCACCCGAAAAGAATAAAGACGACATTCTACTCTTTTTCAAATTTTATGATCCTGATAAAGGAGCCCTAAGGTTCTAGTACTTTTTGGATCTCTTTTTTATTTTTTATAAGAAAATGGATTACATCAATATATGTTTTTTTTTTTCAGGTATGTTGGCAGACTATTTGTTAAGAGTTCTAGTAAGCCAATTGAAATATTAGCAAGACTGAATCAAATGGCTGGCTTTGCATCTGATGAAGAGATAGAACTTTTTGAGGTTTATTGGATATTTTATTTTTTATCTGCATAAATAAATATTTAGTAATTCACATGCTTCTGTGCAATATTTTGAATTATATTTATTCTATTTTTGGGTCAGGAAATCAAGTTTGAACCTTCTATATTGTGTGAACACTTGGACAAGAAGACTTCATTTCGATTAAGTCAGGTAAAAGTTCCTACTTTAATATCTTGATTGTTTGCTTAATCAACAATATTGTACACTTTATCCTATGGTATGTTTCTCATGCAGATTGAGGATGGAGATATTATCTGTTTCCAGAAATATCCTCCGCCTAGCCGGGAAGTATGCAAATGTCCAGATGTTCTTTCATTTTTAGAGTATGTACACAATCGCCAGGTAAAACTTGTGAGACAGCTATATTCATTGGAGCTTTTTTGGTTGTTGGTTGTTTCTTCTTTTATTTGTTTGTGATTTGCTCACTTGTTTTTTTTTTACTTTTGTGTCTGCACACTTTTACTAAAAAAAGACTAATTTCTATGTTGGTCCATAGTTCTCTATCTAAATAGGTAAATTGTTGAAGTGAATGAATAAGTCTTCTCTAGAGAGGAACACATTAGATTTTGATGTGAGGATATATTGAGAGAGAAGAATAGATGTAGCAAAACTTGTGATTCCTTCACTACAATCTTCAGCTCATAAGAAATGATATTCTTAAAATCCGTTTTTCCATTTGAGCAGCAAAGAATCCGTTCTTTATTTGTCTTCTCCAACACATAAATATATAAAAAGTAAAATTTCTCAAGGGTTAAAACGGAATTTGTGGTCTGGGTCGTGACCTCCTCCCTCTACACGACGCATGCCATTATTGCATGACACGGAGCCCTGCATGACAAATTTACTCTCGTGGGGCCATGCACCATGAAGCATTGGCCTATCGTGTTTGTTTTGTTAATTTTAAAATTTAAAAGTTTTATTGGCTAAAATACCCAAAACACGTTTTAAATGATTTTAACCATTTTCTTAATGGAGTTAGGCTTTCATGGACATTTTGCTAAATATCATAATTAGTATTAATCAAAGTTATATTCTGACCTTTTTTATTATGGTTTTCAGTTTCTAAATTTCTAACCCTGAGGTTGTTACTAACACTTTCAAAGTTTCTTTATTTTTAAGATGGTTCATTTTCGATCGTTGGAGAGGCCCAAGGAAGATGATTTTTGTTTAGAGCTGTAAGTTTCTCCTTCCATGTCTCTTTTTGTCTATACGAGCAGGTTGTTATAAGTATCTAACTAATTTCATTATTTTGTAGGTCAAAATTACACAGTTATGATGATGTGGTAGAAAGAGTAGCTCATCATATTGGATTGGACGATCCATCCAAACTTAGACTCACAGCTCATAACTGCTATTCGCAGCAACCTAAGCCACAACCTATCAAATATCGAGGAGTTGAACATTTGTCTGATATGCTTGTACATTATAATCAGGTTGTTACAGCGTTGACTTGCTTGGCCTCTGTTGACTATCCTTATAACGTGTTGGGTTACTAATATTTTTTGTTCCACCAGATGTCTGATATTTTATATTATGAAGTTTTGGACATTCCCCTTCCTGAATTGCAAGGTCTGAAGAACCTGAAAGTTGCTTTCCATCATGCTATAAAAGATGAGGTGAGTTGTTATCTTCCCCAAAAGGTTATTTATTTTCTTTTGTTGGTTAGTTGTTCGATCCTTATCATCTTGTCAATATTATTTGCAGGCTGATATTCACAACATCAGGTTGCCTAAACAGAGTACGGTTGGGGATGTCATTAAAGAACTTAAAACAAAGGTAGATAAGTAAAATGACTATTTATTCGTTATGATGAATATACGGGCTGTAGTTCATCCTTTTTCCTTCCCTCTATTAAGAGATTGAAAATTTGGGTTTTACATGGACATTTTTCTTCTATGTATGCATGTATTATTTTTACTTCATGCATCTTTTTTTTTTCTTTGTTCATTGTCACTGCCTTGTACACATTTTATAGCTGTAGTTATTCTACCTATCTGCAAATGACAGAGAGAAGTGCTTTTAAGAGGAGAACATATAAGCTTAACTTTTTATAATAGGGAGAAAACTAAGCTAATTGATGTCAATAATTTGCTTAGGTGTTTTTAACCTTTGGCGTTGATTTTATTTTTTCCCCAAACAGGTGGAGTTGTCTCATCCAGAAGCAGAACTTAGATTGTTGGAAGTATTCTATCATAAGATTTATAAGGTACTGAAATGTGATAATTATGAAGATGATGCAAAATAATTGGGTCATATTATCACCTCTAATTTTCATCTGTAATTGTGTCCTGTAAAATTCACCTTCTCATGTCACCATCGCAGATTTTTCCCTACCATGAAAGAATTGAGAATATAAATGATCAGTATTGGACGCTGCGAGCTGAGGAGGTAAGACCTCTTTTTTGTATCTTGATTCTATGATTAAATGTAAGTATAGGCTTTTTGCAGAGTTATATTAGGAATTTTGATCGTTTTTTGTATAGTTGAAAAAGCATGATTGGAAGTTGATCTGTTTTCTGTTGTAAATCAGGTTCCAGAAGAAGAGAAAAACCTCTGTCCTCATGATCGATTGATTCATGTCTACCATTTCACTAAAGATACAGCGCAAAACCAGATGGTATTATTTGCTGATATTATGTTATTGATTCAGTCTTTTTTTTTGTTTCTCGAGTCCAGAATGGCTTTTAATTCCGACAAAATGCTAATTGGAAACCATCTTGGTATAAATTTGTGTATTTTCATTATTCCTACTGACAGCAAGTACAAAATTTTGGAGAGCCCTTTTTCTTGGTGATACACGATGGTGAGACTTTAGCTGAAGTAAAAGTTCGCATCCAAAAGAAGCTGCAGGTACCAGAGGAGGAGTTTTCGAAGGTATTTTACTGTGTTTATTCTTTGTCTACCTCATGCTGTTTGATTTGTCATCATTCTTCCCACATTTTTAATTTTTTAATTAGTTTCCAACTTCGAATTTGCAGTGGAAATTTGCTTTTTTTTCACTTGGCCGTCCGGAGTACCTGCAAGACTCTGACATAGTGTCAAGTCGCTTTCAGGTGTTTACATTTTTTACATTTATTTAACATCCTCCATTTTGACTCCTTATCACATCTAAATCCAAATTTGAGAATTGATTTTGAGTTCAATGTTTCAATCACGTCGACAGCGGAGAGATGTTTATGGTGCTTGGGAGCAATACCTTGGGTTAGAGCATTCTGATAACACTCCTAAGAGGTCTTATGCTGTAAATCAGGTAATGTGCTATTACTCGAAAAGATGTTCCTTTTTTATCAAATAAAAACTGTTCCTAATCAGTTGGGAATGATAAATATCATATTTTAAAGGGTAATTATAAATAAACACTTAGATACTTAAAAGTGTTTTTCAACTGACATCATAAATTTTTAATTGTATGTAAACACCTCAAAATATGACTATTTTTCAACTTATTTCTTCAACTTCTAATTTATCAATTAACACTTCAAAGTTTAGATAATTATCAACCAACGCTTTATCTCTAAGTTATTTAAATCCCTTTTTAAAATTTAATTTTCCATTTTTATATATCCTCAATTAGAATAATTGAAAATAATAATTGGAATGAAAAAAATCAAAACTAAATCCTAAAAAATGCATAATAACGAAAATTTACTATTAGGAGTCTATTGATAAAATTATAAAGTTTAAGGCTTCAATTGAAAATCTTTAAAGTGTTAATTGATAAAATTAAAAATTAAAGATGTTATTTAAAAAATGTTCATACTTTAATGTATAAATTGATACAATTAAAAGTTTAGAGTCTCACTTGAAAAATATCTCTAAATACATGGTGACCATGATAATTATCCTATTTTAAATTATCAAAAAGATATATAATTAAGGCAATGTCTTCTCTATGACCAAGTGTATTAGGAAGATCCGACTCCAATGCTGTGTAGTTTTGTTTTTTTAAAACATTTGCTTTAATAAATAATGGATATGAAACTGGACTTCATGTTTTGCAGAACCGCCATACTTACGAGAAACCTGTTAAAATATACAACTAAATTAAAGACATCCTCTACAAATGTATTTATTCTGTATAAAATGCTTCCCTGCTACAAAGGCGATCGGGAAATGTAGAGGATGAGAATCAGATTCAAGCACGACACAGGTCAGGGCGAATGCCTCTTTCTCTCCAGACTTTTAATTCAGGCCTACACTCTTTTTTTTCTTAGTGCAGATTGAGAAATGGGGAGATCTTGCCTTTTTTTTTTTGGTTTTTACTCTTGATTTCACCCTATTTCGCCTCTTTCTCTATATATATCTCAACGCCATTTGCTTTGGTTGGTGGGGGGTTGTCGACTCTAGTGTAATTTGGCCGTACATAACAAGTTTTCGGAGAGGGGGATGTAAATTTGGTGGTTTTTTTTTTGTGTTTGGTATTCATTCATTTCTCGTTGGACCTTGTTTCTCTTTTTTTGAGATTATTGTCTCGTGTCTAATGGAGGGTAGGGGGTTGTACAATTACCCGTCTAGTTGGTCGGTGAATTTAGGTTGTAATGTAAATGAACACCGCTCATTTATGTTGTGATAGTTTGCTAAGCTGTTATATTAGACACGTATTTTTTGCATTAGCTGTTGCGATATATTTGCTTTGCTCCCTTTTCTGCTTCATGTGATGCGACCGGCCGACCCTGGTACAACCCTGTTTGATAGGGGTGGGCATGGGTCGGTTCGGCATGATTGTTTTCTTAGAACTGGTACCAGAACTCATAGTTTTGATTTCGTTCCGGTTTTAATCCGATTTTATTTATATTAAAAAAAATTAATAAAATATATATTTTTATTATATTTTATTGAGTTTTAAGTTATTAGACGTGTTTATAATCAATTTAAAGATTTATATAAAATTTTATTAAAATTTGAGTCATGTTTTATTTGATTTAAAAAAAATTTTGACTCACGATCTCAGTTTCAGTATGACAAACTTTTTACTCCTAAAAATCGACTCAAGTTCATAAATAACAGTTTTAAAAAATTAAAACTAAAATAGAATTAAGATCGGCGGTTTCGGTCTGGTTTTGTCTACTCTTACTATTTGGATTTGTATTCCAGGCTAGAAAAAACCATGCTTTGCTTTCATAAAACTTTATTCTATTCTTTGTTTGTGTATCCAAACTTGTTAGAGTTAAATGAAATCTAATTCGTTATCTATCCAGTTAAAAATTTGACAGGTGTTTAACTGGTGCTTCTGCCATATCCAATTTCTTAACAAAATCATTTTTTTAACGAAGGACCCTTTTAAGTTCAAGTTTGTTTGGAAGTCATCTCATAATTCGACAATAAATTCGATAACTATAAAATTCACTAAAAATAATATAGGTGGGGCTTGACATCGCCTAACAGCGACAAGTCGTCTAACATGCTCTCTTAAGTCTTAATATCTCCTGCTTTTTTAAAACTAAATTTTAACTTCTTTTATCTTCTAAATTAGATTAATCGACACGACGTTCTTTTTTTATTGTTTATAGCAAGATTTATATATATTTAACCATTTAAATTAAATTTCAATAAAAACGAACAAAAAAGAGAGAAGAAGACGACTACAGGTTCTGCCTCCTTTAACTACTCTCACTAGCTCAGATTGGCTCGTCTCTGTTCCTGCCTTTACCTCCCTTCCCTTGTTTCGCCATGGCCTTCTCCTCCTGGTTCCATCGTCTGCGCTATTCGTCTAAGGGCTTCTACTCCAGTTTCCGAGCTTCGAACTTTCGCCGGCTCAGAGCTGATGAATTTATTGCCACTGCATTTCGTTCTCGGGGAAGTGAAAATCGTTTCCGATTTTTGTTGAGCTCGCTGCTTCCTGTGGCTCTTGCTGTTTCAGCTGGATCAGTGTCCTATCGGCTGCAGTGGAATCCTTCTTTGTGTGAGACCTCTGATTCTGAAGTTTGGTGAGTTTTGTTTTCTGTGGCTTGTTTGGAAGATGAGCTTGGACCTTTTGACGGCTGAGATCATTGTTTGGTTAGGTTTTTACCTATTTTTATGTATTTCATCAGAAGTGACGATGAAAGACTGGTTGAGTATAGATGTTCTTTTTGGCCTCTTCTTTTTAGCTCACCGAGTGAAACGATTATGCTATTTCAATATTTGTCATAGAATGGGGGCTTACTTTATTCTTGATTAATTTGATATAGGATGCATCGGCCTATTCGTTATTTCTGTGTTGATTTCTAATAACATGCATCTCCTAATCTGAAGAACTCTATAAATTTTTAACTTCTGACTTTTGATTCGCTTGTTTTTTTCTGCACAGCGGTCAGTATAGGATGAAGGGTTTGCACAAGGAGGTTCCCGAAGAACTTATCGATGAGTTAAAGGCCATTTGTCACGTATTGCACTTTACCTCTGTTTTAATATTTTTAAGTAATTAAGAAATCCCCATAACTTTAAATCATTGCGATTTTCACGTATTCCTTCCCTTTGCCTTCATCTATTAGTTTTTCTATAATATGTAACACTTCCTTTCACCTTTAAGTTCTTCTTTAAGAAGAAAAGGATTTTGATAGTGCGCCTAGTTCTTCAGAATAACATGTCACTGGATTATGATGAGAGATTTCTGCATGGAAAACCCCAAAACAGCTTTCACAGGGCAATTAATATCCCTGACGTGATTGTTTTTCCAAGGTAATATACATATTTCATCATTATCGCCATTGCTATAATACATTATGCATTACTTCTTCTTTCTATTCCATGGAATATTATGTATCTCACTGAAAAATGGTTTCCATTATGAAATTTGGCAGTATTCTTAATTTCGGGGTCTTTAAATTTTACGGTACTATTTAAATAAGAAAATGACTTATCACTTTCTTCGTCCTTTTAAAACAAAGAGCTAAAAAGGTGAAGAAGAAGGTGATAGCTGTCAAGATGCGGAATATGAACACTGCCTAATGATTCAGTCGTTCCATTCACACAGATTGCGAAACTTGGGGGTTTTATTATCTCTCAATCTTAGTGTTATTCAGCTGTTTTTCATTTCACAATATGATTTGTTTAAAAATTTGAATTATTGATCAAATGAAATATTAATTGTTGTACCTACCAATGCAGCTAAAGAACAGTTGAAATGAGTGCAAATAGAATAAAAAAATTTATAAATGAATTTCAATTAGTTGACAAGTACTTACCAAATCTTGCTTTAAAATATGACTTGATCTTGTGTCTAAATAATTTCATACATGACGTATCGAGAATAGTGTGAACAAAAAGACTTTTACAAACCAGGATAACTCCACTGCTCGTCATCCAAAGATTAAAATCTGTGGAATATCTTAATCTTCAATAAACATCACTGCAAATATGCTTTAACATTAGGGCTCCTACATAAACGAGGAGTTGCGCTGCAGCCATAAAATGTTAGTTTGATAAAAAGAAATTCAAAAAAAGATATATGATGTAATTTCATAATTGCGTCCTAGAGCCTTTTTCATAATTGCGTCCTAGAGCCTTTGGCATGTGATAATTTCACTTAAAGACAACATTATGGCATTAACTTGATATTTAGGAAGCTTATAAATATTATAAGCATATAGTCGTTTTTTTGTGTGTGAAAACTTGCTTTCTCTTTGCCAAAGACTCGTAATCTCTTTTTTATTTCTCTTTCAAAAATGCACTGTATTTGCAGGTCTGAAGATGAAGTTTCAAGAATAGTGAGATTATGTGACAAACATAAGGTCTGTTTTCCTACTATATTTTAGAGGCATCTTTCCCTTTCATTGTTAAAAGATGATTTCATGTGTCTTGAGATTTTATAATTAAGTTAAAGTAGCATTTTTTTATGAGTACTCTATTTGCTTGGCGATTTCAATTTTGTAAAATATAAAATGTTGAACTGTGCCATGTGTGCAAAAATGAATTTACCTTTATTTCATTGCAGGTTCCAATCGTACCATATGGGGGAGCTACGTCTATTGAGGGTCACACTTTAGCACCTAATGGAGGTGTTTGCATTGATATGACCCTAATGAATGTAAGTTTAATATGACTTCTTTGCATTGATGATTTAGTTTCTTTTTCATGAAAACATTTTTTAGCTGATAGCAACCTTGGTTTTCTTTTTGCTGTGGAAATTTGTTGGGTTTATAATTCATTACATGTAGTGGAAAATCCTTGTAAATCAATCTTGTATCCTTTTGTTGTTGAGTTTTGAGATATAAGTATATTATGGCACTTTTTTTATTTCATGTGTTTGCCTTTTCATTGAGGCTGGAGCATAATTTCCATTTGTTTATTTGATGGTTCATGGACTTCTCAACTCGTAGAAAGTTAAAACATTACATGTAGAGGACATGGATGTTGTGGTCGAGCCTGGGATAGGATGGATGGAGCTTAATGAATATTTGGAGCCTTATGGTCTTTTTTTCCCTCTTGATCCAGGTCAGAAAGTAGATTTTTTTAATATATGACGTAAAATGAATTTTTCTAACTTGATTATGAAAAATCAGTCATACAGTATACTAGCTCTACTTTCCAAATTGCATTTGGCGGATAGTATTTTAATTATAAACAATTATATTGAGTATTGATAGCGTGAAATTTGTAGACACGATTAAATACTTGATTGAATAATGAACAAAAATGGCAATTCCACCCTTATTACTACTGAAAGGTTTCAGGTTACTTTTTTGTAAGCTTGTTTTCTCTTTTTTTTTTGGCATCATAAAAATTACACAATAATTTATTGATAATGAGAGTTTTGATTTTATAACTTATAAAGTAATTTTTTATATCCTTGAGTATTCTAATGCATTTGCTTGACCTCAATTAAATCTGACGTGACCTAAATAGCTTGTCCATTGTGCCTTTGAAAGTTAACCTATAGAAGTCAGTGTATGTTGTATTTTACTACATTCATGTCCCTTGGAATTCAGAACTTGGAACCTACTTTCAAGGGTAAGACATTAAGCATTGCAGCCTACCCTTGAGATTAAAATGGTACTATTCAGTTGGAAAATGTATAATCGTTATGACAGATTTAGCTCATAGATGAAAAATATGTAGTTTTCTCTTTAATTCAGTTGGTGACAATCTTTAAGAGGTTTTTTGTTGCTAATTTGTATGTTCATCTTGTATATATAAGGCCCTGGTGCAACAATTGGTGGAATGTGCGCTACACGTTGCTCTGGTTCATTGGCTGTGAGGTATTTCTTTCCTTTTGCAGATTAAATGAAATTTTACTTAAAGTTCTAGTAAAAGGCTGAAAAAAGAAGTGCCACTGGAGAAGTTGAAAAGCAAACACTTGTTTAGTTGTCCTCGCTTGAAAATCTTGTACTGACTGATGAAATGGTCCAACGGAAGCTATTTAGTTTTTGGTGTATAATGGTCAATAGCTTAGTCCTTGTATTGCATGTGTAAGTTTTCATTTAATCTACTTTGTAGTCTAATGATTTTGTTTCTAGCTTGTAGATATGGAACCATGCGTGACAATGTCATCAATCTCAAGGTTTGACTAGCCCTCCATTACATTCTATCTTATCTTTCAACCACCAAACCCCTTTCTCTCTTTGGAGAACACCAGGTGGTCCTTGCTGATGGAGATATTGTCAAGACAGCATCTCGTGCTCGAAAGAGTGCTGCTGGGTCTGTTTTCTGATCTTTGGTAATCTAGCCATGGACAATTTTCTATTGATTTTACAAAGTGAAATGATAAAAGGTGCCAGGAAAATCTCAACTTTCTTACCTGTGATGCCTAGGACCCCCAACACCGGATTGCTTTTTCTCTCTTTCTAAATTTCAAAATGTTCTCCGTATGCAATCCTTTTGATTATTTTACTTGTTTTTGCTACTGATTTTATACCTAAAAACAAAAAGATGCCTTGGTCAATTATTTTTCAGTGTCATCTCATTCATTTTCTTTTGTCCTTTCCAATCCATAATCGATTTATGCACATAAGAGATTAGTTAGTTAACAGTTGCTTTGCTCATTGCAATTTTTAAGAATTGAGCGGATAATATCAACTAGATATTCTTGTGAACATATATGTTTGCAATCCAAATTACACTCACATTTTCACAGTTGGTACTTTCCCTCATTTGTTTTCTACGTGAATGTTTAACTTACAGAATTTTTATGTCGCAGGTATGATCTAACTCGCCTAATGATTGGAAGTGAAGGAACTCTTGGTGTGATTACAGAAGTCACTCTAAGGCTTCAGAAAATTCCGAAGTATTCAGTGGTACCGAAGTCTATTTTTATTATTTTTTTTAAATTCTGCTTTTATGGGCTATAGCTGTAAACTCTCCATTATCTTTGCCATTGAAATTTTTTTGACAACTTCTAAAATTGATCGTAGTTAAGATTTTGGTAATAGAATAAGTGTGAGAAACTTGAGGTTAAGAAATCATTAGGTTTGAAAAGAGGATAACAAGGAGGAAATTGAAGGAGATGAAATGGTATAATCCATTTAATAGGCCTCTTAACATAGAATCAAAATCGAATCCTATTATTTAGTTCTGGTTTGTTGGGGGTACAAAAAGGCTTTGTAAAAAGTAATGTAGGAACATATAAAAACTTAATTCCTCAAAGTGCCAAGGATTATAACGAATTAGGACAAGAAATAAAAATTTATAGAAAGCAAAATTAATTTATGAAAAAAGAGGACATCAAATCCTTACGACAGGAGACAGTAAAATAGCTGGGATTACCTCTCTTTCATTGAGAAAGGATTTTTTTGAGATTATTATAAAACATGGTTCTGTGTGGCTTCGTTCCTTTTTGTTTACTTGTTCATCGTGTCAAAGATGTTTTATAGATATATTGAATATTGTGATCTTACTGTTTCTCACAAGGTTAATACTATTTTTTTATGCATTTTAACAATCAAGATTGATAATATTACAGGTTGCAATGTGTAATTTCCCTTCTATTAAGGATGCAGCAGATGTTGCCATGGCTACTATGTTATCTGGCATACAGGTATTAGAACTTTTCTACGATCTTCCCTTTTCCTTTCCAAACTCTTAATTCACATTTGTTTAGGTATCAAGAATAGAGCTTTTGGATGAGGTTCAAATGAGGGCTATCAATTATGCTAATGGGAAGAATTTACCCGAAGCTCCAACTCTAATGTTTGAATTCGTAGGCACAGGTTAAATATCTTTCTGAATTTCTTTATTTGTATTATTTTTCTTCATGTTTCAAAATCTGAATTTACTCTTAGTATTATTTTGCAGAGGCATATTCCCGTGAGCAAACACAGATTGTCCAAAAGATTGTTGCTAAGCACAATGGCTCAGATTTTGTTTTTGCAGAGGATCCAGAAGCTAAGAAAGAACTTTGGAGGGTACTAACTATTTTCTAGATTATTATACTTTGCTTCATAATTCACTAGTTTCTGATGTAGTTGTTGATAAGATGAGAGTTTTGATTTTTTAGATGTTCAATTCAAAGTTCTAGTCATATGCAGATAAGGAAGGAGGCACTTTGGGCTTGCTTTGCAATGGCACCTAATTCTGAAGCAATGATAACAGTATGTTGGTACAAGAATTTTAAACCTTCATATATAGATATGAGTAGTGCTAGATTTACTTTCTTAATACATCTTCTTATTATACATGTTGATGTGTTAAGCTCTAATTAGTATAATAAATATTATTTAATTATAATATATTAAATTTATTTTAACTAGATTAAATTACAGTACGTCACGTCAGTGTATACAGTAAAAATATATGCTAGAAGATAAATGTAGCATTACACATTCGATATACATGTTCTAAATCATCAGAATGAGTATGTACGAGTCTTAGAGTTATTTAGTAAATAAAATACAATAACTACCCAACTAAGGTTACAAGTTCAACTTTGGATTAAAGGATTAATTAATTGATAAGTCAAGTCTTCCTTTGTTTAAATTCTCATCTACTTTAAGTCATGTCCAATAACTTTCTCATAGTTCTTTGAGCCTCTTTTTAGTATAAAAATGGTTCCTAAGCCATGTAAACTCTTACAGCCATACAGACACGTATTGGTTTTTACTTCCTTTTTCTTCTGTTCTTAAACTTTGTAATTTTTTGGGCAAAATCGTTTCATAATTTGAGAATTTGACCAAAAGTTGGCAATAACTATAAAAATGCTAAGCAAGTTAATCAATACATTTTTCTTTCTCTTCAAATTTTTACAGGATGTATGCGTTCCCTTATCTCACCTAGCAGAATTAATATCAAGGTCCAAACAAGAACTGGATGCATCATCATTGGTCTGGTATATGCTGCAAAATCAAAATCTTTTGTTAAGAATCTAACAAATTTTCAAGATTGGCCGAATAAGCTATTACTAATTCATATTATTGATGTTTTTTTAATTAAGTCCTGTAATTGCTCATGCTGGGGATGGAAACTTCCACACTGTGATCTTGTTTGATCCAAACCAAGAAGAACAGCGTCGGGAAGCAGAGAGACTCAACCATTTTATGGTTCACAGTGCCTTATCCATGGAAGGTACAGACCCTTTGGCCTCTTGTATCCATGTTTTTTCACTTTCTATAAAAAAAAAAGATAATATTATTTTGAATTAGCATATTATGTGACAAAATCTTTGTTAGCTAATTTATGTTTTCCCAGAAAATTTATACCAAATCTGACAATCGGACAGGCACATGCACGGGAGAACATGGCGTAGGCACTGGGAAAATGAAGGTATAGCTCTTACATTTGATCCTTTATTTGTTTATCCATTTTCTTCACATGCAATTAATTATTAGATCGCCGATAGATTATTGCACTCTTCTGTATGTTTTTTGAGATCACGAGGTCGGATAGAGGCGTGTATTATGCAAAGATATTAGCATTTTTTCAGAGATTTTCTTGGGCATTTTTTTCAACTGCTGTAGTTGATCTTATGTTTTTCAGTATCTTGAAAAAGAACTCGGACCGGAATCTCTGAAGACAATGAAAAGAATCAAGACAGCTTTAGACCCAAACGACATCATGAATCCAGGAAAGCTCATTCCTCCCCATGTCTGTTTTTGAGTCTCTTCTCTCAACGATCACACGTGCAGGTATGTTCCTCTAGGATCTGCAGAAATGATGTTAATAATCCTTGCTTTCAAATAAAAAGGAATATAATATTAACTCGGAAAGTCACACCTTCCCCTCTCTCTTCTTTTCAAAGAGAAGAACTCTTAGCGGAATTCCATCTGTTACCGTATAGATAGACGGTCGATGACTGTTGACTATTTCTCGTAACTTTATTTGACAAACTATTTTCTCTCAAGTTCTTGTGAAATTGAGCCTAACTTGGTCATAGGTTGGTTCAAGGAGGAGATAATGCAAACATCTTCCCTGGTGTCGGGTCGACCAAAAGTGCTCAGGGTTCGCTCTTGAATGGTCTTATTGGTTTTGATAATAAAATCTAAAATTAAAATTGCTTGGGTTTTATTTCTAAAAAAACCAGACCGAATTAAATGCATCTTAATTCAAGAAAACTGCGGTTGCCTAACTCTATTGTTATTCCTAACTTAATAGCACGAATTCTTATCATCCATGTTCATAGTACGCTTTTAAAATATTTGCTATGAAACATTGATTTTGAAATATGCAATACTGAATTGTGATTAATGTAATTAAATTATATTTAATATATTAAATTTGAAACTATATTATTATATATTCGAGTTGGAAGTAATAGGAACTAAACGTAGAACTAAATAGCCAATATTCAATTTCATATTATGTGGTTAGATTTTTTAATAGCCAATATTAGCCAGTCTCATATAATAGCCAATTTTAGTAAATTCACATGCAGACCCAGTCTCATATAATAGCCAATATTCAATTTCATATAATGTGTGTAGCTCCTAGCACGACGCTTTCGCGTAACTTATTGAGTCTGGTATTAATACAAACAAATGATGATAATTAAAATTAAAATTAAAATTAAAATCAAATAACGATAATCGTATAAAATGAATGATAAAGAAATTATAATTATAATTTTCTAAAAAAGAAATTAGAAAATGGTGAAATTGTAGTTAAATTAAAAATAATAATTAAAATGACGCTGTAATTTGTTGTTAAAGTTCCGATAATACCACCATTAACGTCCTTCATTAGTTATTTAAGTCTTAACCGTATTTTATCTCTCTTCTTCTACCTGTTATCAATTCTACCAATCTGAGCTAATAAAAAGATGTACAATAAAAAGATACAGGTGAGCGAGCTGACCCTCGATCTCTCTCTCTTCTACTTCTCCACACGACGACAAAGGAATAAAACAAAATGAAGGCGCTGCAATTTGTGGCATTTCTTTAGGGTTTTCAAATCTCTCTCTCTCTCTCCTTCTCCTCTTGATTTTTGTTTCCCTCCAACCGAGCTGTTTACGAGCTGGTTGTGGGAATTCTTTTGCAGGCTCCGTTTTGATCCGAATTTCTCTGCAAGAAACATAGTTTCTTAATGGAGAAAGAAGATGTTGTTGCCTGGTTAGATTTTTTTTGCTTTAATCTCTCTTTTTGAATCGGTGCATTATTTCGTTTATTCTTCATGAGGAATGGTTTTGGTTATATGTTGCCAAATTTCAATCATCAAGCCTGCCGGAGTTCTTTGTGCCTTTAGATTCTGAAAAGTTTTCTATTGAAGATTAATTTGAATTCTTTTTCATTTTCCATTGTAGGAGTTTTTGGATGATAGAAACGCGGGGGGAGAATAGCTCTGGAAAGTTATAAATTCAAGAGAGGATCAGAGAGCCCCAAGAGAAGATTATCTCTCTCTCTCTCTTTCTGTTTAGGTTGTTTGTTTGTTTGTTTGCAGTCAATTATCATAATTCACGGTCGAAAGGGCATTGGATTATGGATTTGGCAGCATTTCCATCTTCGAGGGATTTGGTAAAATGTGCTAGTTGTGGGTGTAGTTGTTTGTCAGCAGATGGATCTGCTGCCTCTTGGATTAGATCCGTGAAACGAAAATACGATGAGGTTGAGGAGAATAAGCGATTCACCATTCCTGGATTGGCTGAACTTTCGGTTGCAAAAGTCGAGATTGAAAATGAATGTGTGGCTTTACGTGAGATGGTCAGTAATCAACAACAAGCCATACAAGATCTGTATGCGGAACTTGAAGAGGAACGAAATGCTTCCTCGTCAGCTGCAAATGAGGCCATGTCAATGATTCTGAGGTTGCAGAGGGAGAAGGCGGAGATCCAGATGGAGGCTCGTCAATTTAAGCGTTTTTCAGAGGAGAAGATGATTCATGATCAGCAAGAGCTTTCAGCTTTTGAAGATTTATTGTACAAGAGAGAGCAAGTTATTCAATCTCTGACTTGTGAGGTCCGGGCATACAAACATAGAATGTTGAGCTATGGCCTAACAGAAGCCGAGATCGAGGGTGAGCGAGCTGAGCCTAGCCTTAACCAAACCATGCTCGAGTTTGATCCTCAATTTGAAGCTTCGATGTATGATTATCCTCCTCTGAGATGCAATTTACAGGAGGCTCCAGGCCATTTGGAGGATGATGATATTGAAAAATATGCTTGTGGGGATACCCCTCTTAATCGAAATCATCTGAAAAATTTGGAAACTCGAATCGGCCACATCGAACGAAGTCTAAGTAGTAATCAAATGGAAGGGGATTATCTGGCAACAAAGAACATTTTAGAGAAGGTGGTGGTTGGCCAATCTCCTCGTCGGCCAAGGCATTCTCGGAAATTCTCCACCGATTCAAGCTTGTTACTGGGGGTGGTTAATGAAACCACTCCGGTTTATGTAATGGACTCTCCAAGGAATATTTTCGGAAAAGATTATGCATCACAATCTGAGGAGTACCCGAATTTAAGGAAGATTGATCATCTTTCAGAGGCAGGAGATGACATGAGTGACAGGGTTTACACCATTGATTCTGTTCATAATGGGACATCATATCATGGTTATTCGGAGTCTAAAGCTGGCCTGGGAATTTACGATGATTATATAACTACTCCCAGAGGCTCAATGAATCAAGCTGATGTCGATGATCCTGAAATCAAGAAGCTTTACATGAGGCTTCATGCACTTGAGGCCGACAGGGAATCGATGAGGCAAGCAATTATCTCGATGCGCACTGATAAAGCTCAACTGGTGTTACTCAAAGAAATAGCTCAACATTTGTACAAGGAAATGGCACCAGAGAGGCGAGTAGTGGCGAAAAAGCCTCCTCTCCTTCGAACATTTTCATTTGCAGCAGTTTTTAAGGTAAAATTTTCTAGTTTTTCTGCTGTTTTTTTGTGAAAGATTTCACATTTACTTCAGTATATTTATTATATCGAAGAACCCTGTTGTTGATGCTTGATTTTGAGCTTTATACGCTTAAATTTATTTGTATATTGAATTCTTATATATTTGTTATGCCTGCATGCTCTCGATTCGATTTGTCATATTCAAATCGGTGCCCAAAATAGATATCCCCAACAATTTACCTCTAGCATGTTGTCGTTTAGAAGGTCAAATTTTGCTAGTTCTTGCGGTGTGTTTGTGAAAGATTGCACATCTACTTCTGCATATTTGTTATAACGAAGAACCCTGTTGTTATTGATTTTGAGCACGATATGCTTAAATTTCTGTGTATATTGAATTCTTAGATACTTGTTCTACGTGCCTTCTCACAATTAGGCTAGTCGATACTCAAATCGGTGCCAAAAATAGACATACCCAACAATTTAACTCTTGCATTTTGTTGTTTCTATCATGAAATTCACACAGTGGATCCTGTCATTCGTGTTCTGGAAAAAGAAAGCCCGGCGAAGCAAGTAAGGAGAATCATAAGCTGGGTTCTAGTTTCAGTGATTTAAGATTAAAAAGTCGTCTCTGAGCTGATTGGTGTCGTATGTTTTGGTCGAAATGAACGTGATTGTAGGTACTTGGCCGGGCTGTCAACCAGTGTTGGCTTGCTGATGCTGCTGGAGAAGGGGCCACACGTGCGGCAGTGGAGATGTTTGACCAGCGCCCAGGTTTGACTCGAGTTTACTCCAAATCCTTTGAATTTGTATGAGCCACTTTTGGTTTTGGGAGTGCTCTCTTTACAGTCTCCTGTAAATTACTTGATATCCTTCTGATTCGTTTGATTTTTCAATGCCATCATTCTTGAGGGTTAAAAACACACTAGTCGGAAACGAGATTTCCTGTTTTCTGGTGGGACCCACCGATGATTACTATCATCTCGCTATTTTCGACCCGTGACATTCTCATCTCTTATTACATTTCTACCGTGAATCCCATTTTAGTCATTTTATTATTAATTATAATAAATTTTATAATATTGAAAATTTATAATATTATAAACGTGTAATAAAAAATTCAAGAATTTTTGTTGACATACGGATTTTAAATTTAATTTTTTTTTTTGTTTCTGGTATTAAAATATTTATAGTAAGTCGTATAAATGTTAAAATTTTTTAAAACTTTTCACCTCATTTTGATAATATTTATTTTGTCAAATTAAATAAAAAACAAAAATTTTAAAAAATAAAATAAAATTGCTTATTTAGCTATAATTTAGGCTTGGTAAATATAATAATAATACTTTAATTAATCACCTATTTATCTATTATTCAGGCTTAGGTAAATAAAATAATAATAATATTTATTTAATCGCTTATTCATTTTTCTGATATGCACGATATAACCTTACATCAAACGTCCGAGAAGCTAAAATTTGATTTTTTTTTCTTAAATTCAGACATTTTTTCATTAATTTTATTTAAACTCAAGCAGAATTTTAGATTTAATCCTTTATTTAAATACTAAAAAATATGTAGTTTATTGCAGGTGCTTTTAGTTCATAAAGTCAAAAATATAGCTTTTATTCGTCAAGGCAAAGAGGCCTACACGACATCACCCGACCCATGCCCATGACAGCGCTCGCAATCTGCTTTTAACTCCCACTATTTCAGCAACGAAGGCCAGAACCTGCAAAAGCTTGTTCTTCGTCCGCCATTGAAGACCAGAAGTGTGAAGAAGACTAAGACGGGGGCTGAGTTCGGTGCTCATTTTGATTCCCAGTAAGGCTTTGAACTGTCGTTTTGAATTCCTCCGCTCTAACGTGAATAATCTTGGGTGACTCCACGTATATAATTACCGGCTCAGATTCGTGTTTTGGCTGCTTTCTGATCTTCATCGACGCCTTGTTCACAGTCAGTGGCGGCGGCTTTGGACCCTGCGGTGGGCTTCTCTCCGACGAGCTCATTTTTTACGGCGGAAATGGCTGATCTTTATGTTTCTATTTTCTCTCTCTACGCCTATTATCAATTCTTCAAAGTTTAGCCAAAAATGGCAGTACGGCTTTAAGAAGTTGTCACTGCATCTCAGTTCTTCTTCCTATATATAGACGTGGATCGAGAGAGAAAGAGAGAGAGAGATGAGATAAATGAGTTGCTAGGAGCAGTTGAAACATTTGGTCTGGTCTGCTTTGAAATGGTCCCTTTGAGTTTTGACTTTGTCTATTGATTTGGTAAGTTCTCGCCGGCGCTCTCTCTCTCTCTCTAGATTCTCTCTCATTTTGATTTAGTTCGATGACGAAACAGGAAAGAGTCAGTCAACTCGACTGCCAAAGTCAAAGCTCTTTTCAATCAATTTCAAGAACCTTTTTTTGGTGGTGTCCCATGTTAGAATTTATGATTAAATTGTTGTAACCTTTTATTGTATAATCCAACGTGTCAATTTATAAATGATTTAATAAACTTATATAAATAATTATTTATAATTTAATTTATTAATTATAATTTGATATAATCGATTAATATTTGACCGTTGATCTAATAAAAACCAAGATAACATTATTAATTCTTTATAAATTTGAATCACATATGGTACAATCAAGTTATTGACAATATTGTCCTCACAGACATAGCTTAACTGGCTCAGAGATGTTAAATTGAGTACAAGAGCTTAGGTTCGACGTCTGCGTTGTCCTAGTGTGGAAGTTGTTACCTCCAATGTTGAGGTAGCTCCTTAGAATATCAGGTAAAAGTTTATTATCTCTGTGCCGCTGAGTCACCGTGATTTAACCTCCTCACAAATTGTCGGGCCGGGGTATGGGGGCGGGAAATTTTGTCTTTTGAGTACAAGTTATTGACAATATTCGTGAAATCAAATTCATGAAGAATAAATAGTCGATTTAAGAAATTAATTGCTCACATGACATACCAACAACTACTTTGAAATGGTTGAAGGGCAGAGCTCGTCCATTCCCGAGTTCACCCTAGATCCCCGGTTTCATGATTTGGTCATGTTTGGAGGGTGAAAATCAAGTCGTAAAATGACCGTCGCTTAATCAAAACTTTATTCAAAATCGTTTAAAATCTTACTCAAATCAAAAACTAATTTCAAGCCTGCCATGACCCGAAAACCAAAACCACATAGATTTAACAAGTTTTTAATTTTAAAATTCGAAAACAAATCGGAATCAAACCATGCAATAAGTCCTATTCTTGGACAGTTCCGAGCTCCACTTTTGCAGGGTCGATTCCAAAAGTTTAGAACCGCACACCAAGGCTCCGGTTCAGAATTTGGGAACCAAACTCTCTGTTCCCAGCATTCAAATTTTTTATTACACGTGCAATAATATTAACATTTTTAAATATAGAATTATTCTTAGAATAAAGTCGATAAAAAAAAGAATAATTCATGCATATTAAGAATTCATAAACTACCGAGCTACGTAAATCAATGTCAGTTTTCATGATCACACTCTAATTATGGATTCTCACCGATAATCTCTCTCTGCTACTCCGATTGGAATATTAATGCCGATGGCGTTCGATTGCCTCCGCCTCTTCCTTCAACTATCTATCTTTCGATTTGTTATTTTTTTCTTTTCTCTTTTGATTCTCGTCTGAATTATTGCTCGCTTTCGTGTTTCTGGAAATTTCTATGCGCAAGTGTTGCATTGTTTGTAATCTGTTCGTAATGCGATCGCAAGCGCCACGAAGAGCCGGATTGTCATTTGTTATGCGACATTCTTCGTCTGATTCATCGATCGTTTCTTTTTTAAAATTGTCTTTGACATTTGAGATTTGTCGTGGGACATTGCGGGTATCATTAGGGGATTGACGGAAATTATTGATTTCTTTTTGTTTTCTTTCGTTGTGGATATTAGCTACTGAGCTTCTACGGCTCGATCAAGGTTGCTGATCTGGTTCCAGAGACTGGAAGTTGTATATGGAATCGACGAAGATCAATTTGGATGCTGGAATTCCGACGAGAAGTTGAAAATTTCTGTATTAATGGGGAACACATGCGTAGGGCCCAACATCGGCGCCAATGGATTCCTGAAATCAGTAACAGCGGCTGTTTGGCGGACTCGGCCGAGAGAAGTAGGGCTTCCTCCCCCAAAAGAAGAAGCTAGCAGCAGATGTATCTCAAATGAAGGTCTCAATTCGTCCAAGCATTCGGATACTTCAAAAACCCCAGAAAATCCATTGCCGGTGCATAACGTACCCCCTAAAACGGTGAAAATCGGAAACGAGAAAGCTAAACCACCAGAGCCTGAAAAAAAGGGGACGGTCGAGGCTAATGACGAGGAGCCTAAAGCTCCCAAGCCAACGAAACCTACTCATATCAAGGGATTATCGAGCGCAGGGCTTCAAATGGAATCGGTATTGGGAAGGAAAACTGAAAATATCAAAGAGCTCTATAGTTTGGGGAGGAAGCTAGGGCAAGGACAGTTTGGTACCACGTTTCTTTGTCTGGAAAAGGCAACGGGAAAAGAGTTCGCCTGCAAATCGATCGCCAAGAGAAAATTGATCTCTAAAGAAGATGTGGAGGATGTTAGGAGAGAAATTCAGATAATGCACCACCTCATAGGCCACCCTAATGTGATTCAAATTGCGGGAGCTTATGAGGACGCTGTCGCAGTTCACGTGGTAATGGAACTCTGTGCTGGTGGTGAGCTTTTTGATAGGATTATACAGAGGGGCCATTATAGTGAGAGAAAAGCGGCTGAGCTTGCCAGGGTAATTGTTAGAGTAGTTGAAGCTTGCCACTCTTTGGGTGTCATGCACCGGGACTTGAAACCAGAGAATTTTCTATTTATCAACCATGAAGAAGAAGCGCCTCTAAAGACAATAGATTTTGGGCTGTCGGTGTTCTTCAAGCCAGGTAATTTTTCAGCCGAATGGATTCTTTGACTCTCTTTTGGGGATCACCGGCTTTGCTTTCTTTTTCTTTTAATTTTTTTGTTTATATAATCACATTATCTTTTGGATTTAGTGTCGCAAAACAAATAGAATATTGTGAAATTATGAAAAGTTGAACGGTGGTCCACCTCCCATGTTCTCTTTTGATTTTTCTTTTTTTATTAATCAACTAGAAGGCCGACAAAGTAAGCGTGGTCTTCTTAGGTTGAAAATTTAACATGACTTGACAGAAGATTCTGCTGGTGCAGTTATGATTTTCCAACTCTGGTTATATTTGAATTTTTAGATATGATTGACGATTGGTCAGAGAAACATGTTTTGGTCGTAGGAGACCTTGACCGCCGAGATAAAAAGTTGTCTTTTATTGATTGATGCAAGTCTGCGTCTTCAGATCTTTAACCTGATTGATTTTCACCCAACCGTCGCTCAGGCCTGAAATGTGAGAAATACAAGTTTTCTTGTTAGACTTTTAGACTGGATCATCATATTTTTTTTAATAACTTGACTATTTATTTCTGATTGGCAATCAATGGCTGGATCTCCGGCAGTATCCTGTAGACAAGCTCATGAGAATAAGATCTGAATTGGATATCTTCTTCGTTTATATGTGTCTATATATACCAAATTAGTCACTTAATCCCGTTTGTTATGATTAAATCTTGTATAGAATCTTGATTTGTCAAATAGTTATCATGTTATTACCATATGGACTTACAATCCATATTGTTATTGCTGTCGGTGACCATATTATTCATAACCTTCTCATATTCCTCTAAATCAATGCGACTGATAAGCCGTCATTGAGGTACACATATTCTAGAAGATGTAAGAAAGGAAGCTATGCAGTTAATGGGAGGAAGTTGAGAGATGTAGGAGACTATATAACTCCAAGAGATGGTTAGGAGAATTTACCGATTAAGTAGTTGGTCATTTTGGAGGAGGAGACCCTCGAAGTTCTCAACGGTACTTGCGTAATTCGATAAAAGTGCATTTCATAAGTAGGTGTAACAGAGACTTTATTTCTTTCCAGGCGAAACATTCTCAGATGTCGTTGGAAGCCCTTATTATGTTGCTCCTGAAGTCTTGCGGAAGCTTTATGGCCATGAATGTGATGTTTGGAGTGCTGGCGTAATCATCTATATTTTACTGAGTGGCGTGCCTCCCTTCTGGGATGGTGAGCGTTTTCACGTTGATAGCTTTGTTACTTGTAATTGTGCAGCAATGAATGATGGGCATACATAAATTTAACCTCGATTTTGGCGTGCTGCATGATATTATGTTTCAGAAACGGAGCAAGGAATATTTGAACAGGTTTTAAAAGGAGATCTTGACTTTGAGTCAGAACCATGGCCTAGTATATCCGACGATGCAAAGGATTTAGTTCGAAGAATGCTTATAAGAGACCCCAAGAAAAGGATGACTGCCCATGAAGTACTTTGTGAGTTTTTGTCTTTATAGTTCCATTTTTCTCATCCAACGTTTCAAACTTCTATTATGTCTTGCTCTAGGTTCATAGTAGGAAAATTTTGATTTGTCAAATATTTCTGTTCTTTTTCAGGCCATCCATGGGTTCAGATTGAGGGACTTGCCCCCGACAAACCTCTTGATTCAGCTGTTTTAACTCGCTTGAAGCAATTCTCTGCTATGAACAAACTCAAGAAAATAGCAATAAGAGTGAGTATCATTCGTTTTAGAGTCTCAAGGTCGATTGATGCATGCTCATGTTTACTTGTCATTTGGCTAATTAAATGAACTATACTTTACTCATTTGACTTCATCATGGTTTTAACAGTGGCCAAGTTTTTCCTAGCATTTTCGTTAGTTGTTTCTTTATTGTTCAATCATGATTTTTCGATAACATTACTGATGAGTTGACAATTTTTTTATTATTTCCGGAAGCTTGAAATGCAACCTTAAAAAAAATCCACTTTTGTTGGTGGTTTCTATTTAATAGCCATCATTTTCATATAATATTTCAAATGAAGAAGTACACGATTTCATTTTTTTCCTTAATATTTCAAGAAGCTTAGATATAATTGAATGTCGAGAGTTCATGTTAGGGTCTTTCTTTATCTTTTTCCAGTGATTGTTTATCATATTTTTATTCGCAGGTTATTGCAGAAAGTTTATCTGAAGAGGAAATAGCAGGGTTGAAAGAGATGTTCAAGATGATTGATGCGGATAATAGTGGTCAGATTACTCTTGAGGAACTAAAAATTGGTTTGGATAAAGTGGGTGCTAGTCTAAAGGATTCTGAAATTAATGGGCTAATGCAAGCAGTAAGTGATAATCTTATTGACATTTGCCTAGAAAACCCCGTGCCAGCATGCGATGAGAAATCAACTACTGCTAAAACTAGTAGAGGTTCATTTTTCATGGCTGAAAATAAGTTGGACACTTCACATTTACATGTTTAGCTAGAGGAATTTAATACCTCTCTTTCAAAAACTTCACTGCACATTTGAAAGTCTTTTGTTGTTCTATTTTAAATTTTAAATGAGGATGTGCTCAAGAAGCTTCTATTTAGGAGCACACTTGAGTGTCTAAAAGACTTCTCTCTGATATATCTGCATATATTTTTGCTTGCTTACAAAATATTAAAAGCTTGGTTCGTCTTCTTTGAAATATCTCAAGTTAAGCTTACAATAACATGGAAAATCACGATCATTTTACCTGACTAGCTGATTGACTGGTATTTTTCTTATCTAACCCTATGCTGCGTGTGCAAATTCAGGCAGATATTGACAATAGTGGCACCATAGATCATGGAGAATTTGTAGCAGCAATGCTCCATCTAAACAAGGTTCATAAGGAGGATCATCTCTATGCTGCCTTTTCGTATTTTGACAAAGATGGAAGCGGATATATCACGAGAGATGAGCTCCAACAGGCTTGTGAACAGTTTGGTTTAGCTGATTCCCACTTAGATGATATAATTCGCGAAGCTGACCAGGACAATGTAATTGATGAAACTTTTTAGAGGCCTTTTTTCGTCATTAAGTTATTTTTATACATGTTCTTTGGAATCTTTTACAGGATGGACGGATTGATTACAGTGAGTTCGTAGCTATGATGCAAGATACTGGTTTTGGCAACAAGGGATTACAAAGCGATATAAGTATTGGATTTAGGGAAGCCTTTAATCCTTAATACCTAATTGATGTGTCATTATTAGTGATTACATAATTTTAATGGATAATATTGTAAAGATGAGACTGGCTTCTGGAAGATGAGAGCTGGTTTCTTGTTTATTTTAAATTCTTTTTGTATTGATTGATTAGTTCATGTGAAAAGCTTTCCAAATGTCCTACTTTTCTTCTGTTATGGGTAAGTGCTGTTCAGATTTTTTTACTCCTTTTTTTTTTATCATGCTTTCTGTTTGTTCCCCAATGCTTCACTCTTATAGGTGCATCAGAATCAGTTCTCGATAAACTTGTCGGGCAATGACAGACTTTCAAGTAAGTTTTTTTTTTCTCTCTCTCTCTATGTATATTTGTGTGTATATATATATACACACACACACACTCACACATGACACAACACACAATCTTCACACAAGTGAAACATTTGCTAAGTAAAGGGAATAAACTTTTAAGATCTTTTGTGCCAACATTCCATTTACAAGCTGAACAAAAACAGGGGTTTGACATTAGAATTCCATTTCTTTATTATCTTCTTGTAAACTTAAAGTTTGGTATGATTATGTTAAAATGATATAATGTCAATGAAATACCTCTCTTCCATCAAAAGAGCTGGTCCATGATTGTTTTTTTTTCATATTTCCTTTTCATCGCTTGTAACTCCTGCAAATTCAAGTCAAGTCATTTATCTTCAAATTTATTTTTCTTATCTGAACTTTTTACAGCCTTTTAATATGATTTTTCCTCTTTGCTGCATTCTTCGTTACTTAATTCAAAGTTTTTTGGTAAACGCTGTCTTTCAGGATCAAAACTTGCTTTGAATCACAAAAAGATTGCAAAATTTCAGTACATTTTTACTGCACACTGAAGTTTTCGTCCACCGTTTCAAGTTCAAATGGAGAGTTATTACAAGGTACAACTTGGATATTCTCGCACATTTATTAAGTGAAATGGAAAGTCATAATCTGTTTATGATAAATCGACTGGACAAATGAGCTAAAGTTATATGAAGCTTGCTATGTTGATCGTGACATGTTTTTATATGAATATTGAAACCACCCAAGCTCATATAATCGAGTACTTTGCTTGGGATGGGACCATTTGACAGACCAAAGTGGTTTATTTTTTTGAGGTAGACAAAATGATGAACAGAAAGTCAACTTTTTTAGACGATTCTTTTTTCCCCCAAAATAGAAATGGATGATTAAAGGTTCGAAGAACTGGCATACATGAGTATGACGATTCAAAAATTTAATTGATGTTTCTTTTTCTTACGTCTAAAAGCATAATTAACAGGGTTTGTGGCTAGTGTTTGTGAACAGTGTATCGCATTTATACGCATAATAATGTTTGTATATTTTTGACGTGTTATTCTTCTCTTGTTAAATTGTCATATATGTGATCAATTTATGCGCATAATTCTCTGTATATTTTGACTCATTGTCTGCATGTTATTTTTCTTCGGTTAAATGGCCAGATCTATGATCATAGTTCCATGCATATTTTGACATTGTATCTAGTTTTTGGTTTAAATCGGTCAATTCCTTCAATGTGTTGCATTTATTTGACCGATTAACGGAGAAAATGCGACAATATTATTTTTTTATGGTATGTAATTTCTTAATCCAGTGAATATATGTTTCATAATTTGTTTTGTCAGTTATCAATCGGACAACGAAAGAGGATAGAGAACAGCCTGGCTATGAGAGGTCCCTATTCATTCTTCGCTTTCATTGCTTTTTTAATTTTGGAAATGTAGCTCCAAAAATGTGCTTTTTTAATTAACATTTACTGATTATTGTGACGTTAACACTTTAGATTTGTTGTGAATACTAACACATAATTTATGGAGCTGGAAATAGTACCTCTGGCACGGCTTGTTTCGTTCTTGAACGTCCTAATCGAATGAGTTTGGCCTTGGCATAGGAGCACTGCATGTTCCATTAATTATTTATATTTAATTTTTTTTAATACATTATGTTGATTGCATTAATTAAATGTAACATACGATTGTTTTGTACATCTTTTATTAATCACCAAAATTGTCGTTTTGGCTCTAACCACAATCTGTCGATCAATTAGCATAATCGTTCAAGCATTCTAATGTTAATCGATAATATAGCCACCGGTGATTTATTTTTCCCATTGTAATAAAGCCGCAAAATAGTGTACAAATAATTGAAGATGTAAGATAGGAGCAACCGTGTCCTAATATAAGAAAAAATAATTAGATTATTAATTACATGTGATTATTAATATTCATTTATATCTTGTGTCGAGATTAATCATTGTCCGTGTGTAAATATTGTCTCTCCATCAAGTTCGAGTAAAACCTCAAGATTTCAAAGTTTAGAATAAACTGAAGCAACATTTTTTAAATTGATTTTAAATAATTAATGTGCGATTAATTATTTAATGCATTTTCTAAGGTATCACAAAAAACCAGGAAAAGGTGGAATTTGGTATAATTATGTGGAGGACCATAGACATAGGATAAGATTATAGTGACACGCTCATCTCTCTGTGTCTCCTAGCAGTGACTTATTTTTTTAAGGCCGTGATTGGATGGTGGAAGCTTATTGATAACTATTCTGAACTTCAATTGAAATATTTGGTAAATAATACTATAATTATGTTTATGTTTTTTTAAATTAATTGATTTTTAAAATGATGAAATATGATCAATTCCAACCAACCAAACAAGACTTAAATTCATGTGCAGTATGATAAATATTCCCAAATGAAGGGGTAGTCGCCTTAGTGTAATAGTGACAACCCTAATCCCAATTCGATCTCATTCATAGTATTTCAAGCATTGAGTACATGTACCATTGTCAAGTGGTCCTTGCGACGCAGCACATTAATTTCTAAAAGTTTTTATTTGGCTTAAATCTCAAACGATCTCTTTGATTTAGATTCATGTGTTGATCAATGGCGTGAAAAGATGAACCTTGGAGTGTTCAAACACGTTTTCTCATGAGTCGGTAGGGTAACTTGACTGGGACAGATGATATTTGAGAAGATAATGAATTTCTTTTAGTTCAAGTGTAGTTACTATCATGATAAATATGTCGCATTTGTAAGAACCCGTGACACATATTCGATCAAACTTTTTGAAAGACTATTAAATAAGTAATTTCTCTTAAATTTGGACTAAGATTTTTGAATATTCTAAAAACAAATTTCTATATTTTTCAAGAAGAAAGTAAATGGTGTTTTTGGAAAGAGTTTTTGAAATAAAAAATATGCCTCAATTGAATATTGTAAATAATGTATTTTTGGTACCTAAAAAAGGGAATAAAACTTCACTCCCTTATTGTCTATAAGAGGAGAAGTAGAGAGCAAAAAGGATTATTCAAACATATGATCATTTCCTCTTTTGTAAGGTACACTTCTTTCCCTCTAGCCTCTATCTTTCTCTCTTACAAGTAACGAATTTCACAGCGATTTTCTCTCTCTAGATTTCATTAACTCATGCAAAGAGCTATACACATAGCTTATTCGTGCCTAAATACAGGACATGAAAATGGAGAGAACAATATCTGATCAAGCGGAGGAGGAGAGCGGCCCCAACTTCTTGAGGAAGTCGAGCAAACAGGTGGTTTTGCCAGCTTCGCCGGGACAGAGTGGTGGCCGGGGTATGAAAAACGTTCATGCAAAGAAGAGTAGGAGTGGCCAAATTGCAAAGGTGGAAGGGGAGGACACAAGTGGTGGGACCGCCCTTAGCCGAGCATCGAGTGCGAGCCTCGACTTCTCCTTCTTCTTCTCCGACTTCACCATGCAGCCTGAGCCCGATGAGAAGGCTGATGCCAAACGCTTGAGCGATGAAGAGTTGTGTAAGTGCCATTTCTCAACGCCTAACCCTGTACATTGCAAATGAAACTTTAGTCTTTCGTTGTTTTTGTTATTTATTTATGAATTATGTATACAACAAAAAGAAATTAAATTGCAAAAACTTTACTCACGAAAATTTGTGCATTGATAGAGCAGCGGAGGATGTGAAAGGATCAGCTACCAAGAATGTGAAGTTTCAAACGCAGCCAAGTTTTCCCATCTACCTCAAGGTAAAGATTACTGACAGAATATTGTTTTTCAAGGTTTCCAAATATCAAATCTTTTTAAAGATCCATAGACATGAAATAGAGTTGTATGAATATTGAGAATATTGTTATGAAAGGAACAAGGTTTGGGCAGAGAAATAGAATTTCAGAAAATGGAAATAAAAGCAGAAAAAGTACCTTGATTAAAGCCATTACTCTCTGAAAACAATTGCAGTTCCAGGATGTGAGATACAAGGTAACTCTGAAGGGGATGAGGAAGAGAGTGGAGAAAGAGATTCTGAATGGGATTAGTGGGTCAGCAATTCCAGGGGAGGTTATGGCGTTGATGGGGCCATCGGGAAGTGGCAAAACAACTCTTCTCAGTCTACTCGGGGGAAGGAAAATGAAGTCTTCAATTGGTGGCTCGATTACTTACAACGATCAACCTTATTCCAAGTTTCTGAAAAGCAGGCAAGAATTCGCAACTCAGATACAAGAGTAATGATCACCCCTAAAATGATTGATAGAATCGAACAATCGAAAAAGAAATTACGGGTAAAAATGAATCAGAAATGGGAGAGACAAAAATTTATCATGACAAAAACAAGGCATTCATGGCAGGATAGGGTTTGTAACACAAGATGATGTGCTGTTTCCCCACCTTACAGTGAAGGAAACATTGAGATATGCAGCTCTACTTAGACTACCAAATACTTTGTCAAAAGACCAGAAAGAAAAAAGAGCAATGGACATTATTTGTGAGCTAGGACTGGAGTGGTAAGCTTCGAGCAGAAGATTTCTATAAAATTAAATCTGAAATAAATCCATAAATTAATCTACTTGACCTGTCAGGTGTCAAGACACGATGATAGGTGGACCGCTTGTACGCGGTGTTTCCGGCGGAGAACGTAAGAGAGTCTGCATAGGCAATGAGATTATAACCAATCCTTCTATGCTGTTTCTTGATGAACCAACTTCTGGTTTGGATTCCACAACTGCATTGAGAATTATTCAAATATTACACGATATAGCTGAGGTAAATCACGACCAATGTTCTTCTAGCCATTTTGGAGCGTCTTCAATGTTCATATCTTATTGTTACTATCTTCTAACTCTTTTTTATTGTGTTGGGAGGCTGGGAAAACAGTTATAATGACAATACACCAACCATCAAGCAGGATTTTCCATAAATTTGATAAGCTGATCCTTCTTGCAAAAGGGAACTTGTTATACTGTGGAAAAGCGTCAGAAGCCATGGTTTATTTTTCATCCATAGGATGTCATCCACTTATTGCCATGAACCCAGCTGAATTCTTACTAGACCTTGCAAATGGCAACGTAAACAGTGTGTCAATACCGCCCGATTTAGAGGATAAGGCGAAAGTAGACAATGCAAAGCTATCTCCAGCCGTTTTGCATGAGGTAAAGAAGGAACCTGTAACAAAAATTTGGTCTTTTTATATAATTCCTTGGAAAATAGAGTTACAAATAGGGTGATAACATTCCTAGGAACGTTGCTTTTAGTTTGCATGCCCGTTTGGCTTAATAAGAGTGATGAATGATGATATCTAAGAGTTTACATAGAGAAGCAAAAACTCAAATGTAGCCTTAAAGTGCCTAAAAATAACGGAAGTTTTGTGTCAAATCAGTACCTTATCGAGAAGTACGAAACAAGACCGTCAGACAAAGAGAAAACAAAAATTCTTCTTCCTATTCCGGTTAATGAAGAGCTGAGGACAAAGAAACGACATTGGGGTGCCAGCTGGTGGGAACAATATACCATCCTGTTTATGAGAGGAATCAAAGAAAGAAGGCATGACTACTTCAGTTGGCTGAGAATCACTCAAGTGATAGCTACTGCAATTATTTTGGGGCTACTTTGGTGGCAATCAGACTGTAAAAGTCCAAAAGGCTTGCAAGATCAGGTACTGGCTGAACTACCAAGATCCTTTTCATGGGATATATAATATTTCCTTCATTTTCCAGTTGAGAATATGCAAAAATACAATGAAAGAATGGCTCGAAAACTAAGTACCTGTTTTAAGGTTCAATATTGTCCAATGCAGGCAGGACTGCTGTTCTTTATTGCTGTCTTCTGGGGTTTCTTCCCTGTGTTTACAGCCATCTTCACTTTTCCTCAAGAACGAGCCATGCTGAGTAAAGAAAGGGCAGTTGACATGTATAGGCTGAGCTCATACTTTTTTGCCAGGACCACGAGTGATCTTCCACTCGACCTTCTATTACCAATTTTCTTTCTCCTTGTTGTCTATTTCATGGCAGGACTAAAACTGAGTGCCATCCCATTTTTTCTCAGTATGCTTATTGTTTTCCTTTGTATAATGGCAGCTCAGGTTTGAATCCCTTCTTATATGGTTATAAAGACGTACCGGGAATAACTACCATGTCTTTTTAATTCCATCTTCTTGTAAAGCAGGGACTAGGACTAGCAATAGGAGCTACATTGATGGACTTAAAGAAATCAACAACTCTTGCTTCTGTGATTGTGATGACCTTCATGCTAGCTGGTGGGTTCTTTGTGAAGGTAACTAGAGAAGTTTTCATGGAGTTAAATCTTACATGCAAAATTTCATCATTAAACTAAAACAAGATCAGTTCAGGAGGAGGAATAAAGATTTTTTCCAACTTTAAACCATTCCCATTTTTCCATGTTGCAGAGAGTTCCGGTATTTGTGTCGTGGATTCGGTATATGTCATTCACCTACCACACATACAAGCTTCTTTTGAAGGTGCAGTACGACCATCTTACACCCACCATTACCACCATCAATGGGATATCAATGGACAGTGGTGTTGTAGAAGTGGGAGCCTTGGTAGGCATGATTTTTGGATACCGGGTTCTGGCCTACCTTTCTCTGCAGAAAATGAAACTGAAATAATAAATTTTGGAGAAGTTCCTTTGCCACTTCTCTGAGAGACCCCGGAATGAGCTGGGAATTTGAATCTCATAAAATAGTACCGACTACTATGGATTCCCTGCCTACAACTTCAAGGTTCATGTGTCGTTGACATGATTTCTCAATTCATCCCATATTCAAGAAGATAATACCAGGGCCCATCAGTGACTATTGTTCGGATAATGACAAAATGGACCATATGCAGATTTCAGCATCAATGAAATCGAAACATCGTTATGATGAGTGAACAGCGAGAGAATTTGATTACCTTCAGTATAGGCTAACCAAATGTATCCCATCTTGTAGCATTTGATATAATAGTTTCAGCAAAGTACTCTCTTTCATCGCATAATCTCACTCTCGTAGTCTAGTTTTTGACGGATTTCCACGATCACCTGCCCGTAAGTTTAATCTCTGGACTACAACAACCGAGTGCTCCGATATGCGAACCCTAAATCTGTTCAGGGAAGCTAAATTCACAGAAAAAACAAGTTTTATGAATGTCTACGATGCTGAATCTGTGCATCCGTTTCTATCCAAATTTACGGATCTAAAAGACCATAAGACACAGAATCCCGGTATCTGAGCATCGAGTCCCTTCGTTGATAAACACTCGAATAAGAAGAATCCCCAAACAAAAAATGAAGAGGTAAAAAGCGAGAATGAAGCAGTAAAGATGGAGAGATGAAGCTTGAATCCAACGCATAAAGTGAGTGCGAAAGCAACAACATTATAGGACCGAACAGCAATGGAGAGAGAGAACTTACAATCTCTGTCACTTCCAAGTTCACACCAAAAATTGCGAGGGGAAATCAGTGACTGGAACTCGGAATCCATTGCGATTTGCGAGAACGATGATCCTCACTCCTCAGGCGGAAGAGACAAAAATCAGCTCAAAAAAGGGCCCAACCGGGTTCGAACCGGTGACCTCTTGATCTGCAGTCAAATGCTCTACCACTGAGCTATGGACCCCGAGAATAACGTCTTTCAAATTTTAATGTAAATTTATTTTATTTTTTAAGATTTATCTACCTATCAATGCTGTATGTTTTGTTTGGTGTTTGTAATTTTATACATGGATTTATGTGTAATGATTATTTATTTTGATTTACATGTGAAGATTGTAAGTTAGCTATATTTTTGGCTATTCATTAACATTATTATTTAATACTTTATTTCTTAAATGGATATGAACATCATAAAACAAGGAAATATGACATTTAATACATAAAATTTAATTCAAAATAATTATCAATGTAAGTGAGGAACAAAACAACATGAAACTAGACTTGCTCTCCTTACAACTTAAATAAAAATAAACAATCATCATAAATAAGAACTATATCATGATAATTACATAAAATGAAAAAGAAAAATTATATTCAAAATAAATCAATATAAAATTTTATGTATTTTTAACATTGTTGTACATGTCTCATTCATAGTTTTTTTTTGGTTATTCAATAACATTATTGATGGGTTATTTTGAATTTAATAGTTTCATGTCTCATTCATTTATTTATTATAATTTTATAGTTCTTATATTCATTAAAAATGTTTATGTATTTTTATTTTAAGGTTTATTTAAGTATTAAGTTTTTGTGATTTGTTTGGTTTGTGTATTTTTATTTATGGATACATCATAAATATTGTATATATATGTTTAATGACGTGTCACCCTGATTTTTTATGTTTTATTGACTTTTGTTATATTTTGTATTTTTATTTAGTGAAACTTATTATTGTACATTACTTTTTTAAAGAGGAGATGAAAAGTGAAGTTAAAAATTAGAACTAAAATCATGGGTTTCAAGAACCTAACTGGACTTTAGCTGTGAAATGGAGTTCGGTTTTGGTTCAATTCATATTTTTTGAACTCTCTTAAGTTATTTTATTGTAATAGTATTGGATTTGAAAGTGGTTTCCAGTTTGAGCTGAATTTGATTCAGGTTTGAGTCAGATTTTACCTAATTTTTTGTCGGGATTTTGATCCACGGTACGATTCCGGTTTCATAGTTTTTTACCTTCAAAAGTGAAAACATTTGGCAACCGGAACTGGAATTGTGAGTAGCTACCGTTCGAATCAGATTTGTGAGCGCACGTGCATTGTTTTATGGGAGTGATCGAGTCGATCTTGCTTGCCCTGTCTTGGTTGTGTTTTTTTCAGGAGATTTGGCGACTTTTCATTGTGTTCTTGGGTGTCGTAAAAGTAAAGTTGTAAGGTTGAAGGAAGTTTGCGCATGCTATCAGTATCAGGCTGAAGAGGGGGATCAATAAAACCCGAAATCCTTTAACAATGCAGAATGACCTTTGAACCGGCCATCTCATTGAGCATGTATGCTTCCTGAAAATCCAACAAACTTAAGTAGAATCGAAACTCCCGACAACTTAGAGAGGATATCAAGTCGAAGCGATAAATTAAAAAAAAAGTAACCTCTGTAGCAATCTAAAAAAAAGCCTTGTGTTACCTCCATCTTCTCCGGGCCGAAATGATAGTTCACTTGTAAATGAGAGCATCTCGTCCCGGTCCAATACTGATATAATGAACAGGTATGCCAGCAAGTTCTTCTACTCGCTCCACATATTGGCGAGCTGCCTTGGGAAGATCGGAATAGTTCCTAATCGAAGACATATCACACTTCCATCCAGGCATTGCTTACCTAGAAATAGAAGAAACGAACAGTTAAATTGGCTAAATTTCGAGCTCTTTTGAATTAAATGGTCAACATCTAAACTACTCCATCAGCCATTGATTTTCAATTCCACACTTACCGTCGATTGCTCGAGAAGACGAAGATCGGCTGGAAATGGCTTTGTTGGCGTACCATCGATTTGTTCATACGAAACTCCCCATTGAATCTCGGGAAGATCAGATAAAACGTCGAGTTTTGTGAGATTCAGAGAAGAAAAACCATTGATTTGGCAACAGTATTTAAGGGCTACTATGTCAAGCCAACCACAAGACGAGGAAAAGCTCTGTAGGAAATGGACCAACTAGAATTTCGGTTAGCCCGACGTTATCGGCGTCTCTATAACGCCTCTTGACTCTCCCTCTCTCTGTCTCTCTCCCTTTCTTCGCCGTGTTCCATTAACACGGCTGCAACACCGCAGTTGCTTCGTCCTTCAATGGAGTTTCTGCTTTTCTGTTTTTTCTGTTTCTTAACTTTCTCTTGAAATTGTGGTTGAAGAATCTCTCCTCCTCCGATTTACTCTCCTTTTTCCTTTGACGCCTCGATTATTTATTTTTTTTCGAGGATCGCTCCAGTTATTCTTTAACAGCCGGTGTTTTGTTATCCGTTCGAGCTGGTTTTTGATTTTGAAGGACCTGCGATTTGTCTGAATCTGAGTATGAAATCGGAATTCCTGACCTATCACGAATTTAACTGTCACATTGACGCATTTTTAGTTCCCAATGAAAACAGCCTCTCCGTTGCCGTTGTTCCGATTAATTGCGTTTTGTGTTGCGAAATGACGGACTGAATTTGCTTCCTCTTTTTTTTTTCTGTAATTCCGATTGGATTTTCTACGAGTTTCCTGCTCGATGGGTACCATGTCAAAGGCGATTCTGCTCCGGACTCCTTCGACCAACTGGAGAAAACCGCTTCTGGCTCATCCATCCCCAAGCGGTAAACGGCGATTCTCGGAGGTCGCCGGCGGAACCACAGCAGAATGCGCTGCCATATGTTGCCGCTGCCCCTGCACCCTCGTTAACCTAGTAGTGCTCGCCGTTTACAAGATTCCGGGGTGTCTCTACCGGCGTGCAATAAAAATGAGCAGAAAGCGAAGGCTGACGAAGAAAGGTCTGTTGCCCCAGCACCGGCGCGGATGCGAGTTGCAGAAGCAGCACACGGTGTCTAAGGATGAGATTCCGCCGGTGACGGAGGAGGCAGCGGCGGAAATAGAGGCGGCGGAGTTGTTAGAGAAGGAGATGTGGGAGAGATTCCATGGCACTGGGTTTTGGAAAAGTCTCTCTCAAAGGGAGACTAATTCAACGGGAAATAACTGAAAAAGCCGATGGTTTATCCGGCTATCGACAAATTTCTCGTTTTTCTCTCTCTCTCTCTATGTATTTGTTTATTTTAACTGAATTAATTTTACTCATTTAATATTCATTTGGAAGAATACGATTATGGTAAGGACCAAGGAAGGTATTACACACGGCAATTTATTATATTATGATTAAAATTCATATATTTATAAAAATAATAAGAGTGTAACCATCGTCTTTCACAAGCATTAAGATAAAGTTTTTTCCGTTAGAATCACATTAGGCGAAAGATTTGCATCGACCCTCCATACCCAATCGATAAAAACCGCTGTAAAATGACAATTTCGCCGAGGAAGCTCTTTGGAGTTGAAATTTGGCAGCAGCATGCACCAGTCGTGCCATTCGTGCTGTATTATCCAAATAAATAATACGTGGGCAAAATGGAGCATACTAATTTGCAAATAATTATTGCCATTTACATGCCTAAATATTTAGCAAAAGGAAAGCACGCCCGGTGGGACTCGAACCCACAATCGCCTGATTAGAAGTCAGACGCCTTATCCATTAGGCCACGGGCGCATCATAACAACATTTAGTGATTGAATTTTAAAAACCCTGAAATCAAGCCATGGCATTTGAGTTTCATAGAGTACGTTCTAAGGGGATGACTCAATGCACAATCTACACACTGTTTTAACGACATGAAACATTAACCGTCGTGTCCTTGATCAACTGTTTTTCTCACGTTGGAAATTTTTCTAGGCATCATTATCTGTTCTCTAAATCCAGGATCAAAGTCCTCTACGTGTAATTCCAATCACACGTATTCGTTTAATTGAGATTATGATACACAATGTCTGTAAAAAGATCGCTTCAAGTCCCCACCAATGGAGGTTGTGGGGGTGAATTGCGTAGTTTCAGAAGTGACTCTTTGATCTTTATTTCGAATCTCTTTTTCGGCCTGCATCCGTTTAGAATCCGATGAAGCAGCAGTTTCTGTGTCTTTTCTGCTTCGATGATATCTTCTTTGCTACGTGCAGATTGCTTTCATGGATGCCATTTTGCACCTTGCTTGTTTGTTTCTGATGTTCGTGTTCATCTGGCTTCGTAATCGCTACTTCCGTTGCTTCGGTCTTTTCGGTTTTCGCTAGGATTGACAGGGATTGATTACTTTTGCTGGATGTCGACAGATTCTGATTGGGGATTTCCGGTGCTATTCGTCCGCTGTTCCCATCTTTCGAACCTGATTTCGTTCGCCTGCAAATGAAGAGTCATTCAGAATGGTAATAAATGTAATGACTATCACCAATTCAACATGATTCATTCAACAATTATGGACATTAGATAATCTAACTATAAATGCTGACATGTCAAAACATAATTGATCTATAAATATAATAAATAATATTTTTATACTTTAATACAATAATTAAATCAATTCATGTATGATATCTCAGCGTGTAGAATAAAAAAATATAATATTTTATAATTTTATTACTTTTAGATTAAGAAAATGATGACTGACATAAGCACCTGTGATTTTGAGAAGCTTTTTCCTCCATAGCTTTGTCTACAACTTCTTCCATTGACATACCAATACCACCCTCACCATTTGTTTCCTCAGTATCCTTCTCGATATCAAAACCTTCATCGACCATCACCGAAGAGGGGATTTTTGAGTTAAGTTCATATTCTCGAAACATACGAATGACAGTATCCAGCGTTCCTAGAGCTTTTTCCACATCAGAACTTATAGCTATGTTTCTTTTACCCTGTCTATGACATTTTTCTCCTTTGATCATGATTGAATAGTTATCTTTTTCATCTTCTCTCTCCTCATTATGTTTCATTTCTTCACCCTCTTCCTCCTCGATCTCCCCAAATCCTTTATTCTCGGCAATGTCCTTGGTTTTAACATGGACAGGAGACATGTTCTGATCGTTTTCATTTAATTCATTGTTCGTCATTGCCATGAGATGCTCCACAGGAAGATCAAATCTGTCACTACTCATTTCTTTTTCGTCAAGCAACGATTCTTGCTTGTTCACGTTGCATATAGATTCACGAATTCGAGCATATAGCACGTCTCCCAAAGCCTTGGTCAAATCTCCATCACTTTTGAACTTTGAAGTCACTGCCTGAAACAGACTTCATTCAGATCATGGGGATAACAATGGTAAACAAGGAAATTCGAAAGAATTTATTTGAAAAACAAGTAACTAAACTAAAACCTGCCATTTCCTACTAGACTGCAATAAGTTGCTAAAAGTACAAGTCAGTCTGATTATAACCTTTTGGTATAGTTTGAAACCGGCACCCACGAGCTGCCTCGAAACAAAGTTTATGAGGGAAGGCGGGACGAAATCCAGCTTCATATCCATATTTGCTATAGTTCTACCAAATTTCAACACGAAAAAATATTCAGAATACATAATCTCTCTCTCTATCCACTGCATATACCATTTAAAAATCATTCAATTTGATATGAGAGAAGCATCAATGCAAAGAACGAAATTATGATCGTCACTACATTTTCAACATTATAAGCGAGAATGGGTATGGTTCAACTATGAGGTCCCCCTTTACGAAATTGAAAAATCAAATCGAAGGTAAAAAGACTCACCGAAAGTAACTTCTTTCGGAAGTCACCTTCTGTATCGCAAAACCACCGACAACATCGATCCTCACCACTTCCTGAGCTTCGGGAATAGCCTCACGTGTGAAGCCATGGGTAGTCTCGTCAATGCTTTCTAAGTCAGAGATCTAAAATAGAAGTAAGAAAAAAAATTCACTTCGGTTTCAATCCCAACATCAGATAAATATAGAAAATGTATTCAATTACCGAGTTTAGAAGAACAACGACTAAGCCATCTTTTGCATATTCAAACAAGAAATAGTGTATGACAACCTCCCTAGCTGACAGCGGCCATGAAACCTTCATCCTTTCTTACAAGAATGTGAAGAAAAATTCATCATTTTGAAAATAGCCAAAGATGTAGAATGAAATAAGACACAAACCTTATTAAAGATATTTGTTCACCAACCCGAACCTTCTGTAGACATTTACTTGACATAATTCTGAAAGTCGGGATGCTAGTTTGAGGCCACCTGACAAACAAACCAATAACCAGAAGTGAGCCTTTAAAGAGAACACTGTGATTCAAATACCATTTTAGTGGAGTCTGCCTGTCTCTCTCTCTGTCTCATCGCATGCAGTATTGAAGAGAACCAAAAGTCGATAGCAAAGATAAAATACTAAAGAGTGTACTGCATTTGCCAATAAAAAAAGCTCACTCTAGTTTTTTTTTCTTTCAATTTACTGTTACCGAGGGCGTTTGAGACGGTTTACACATACCTCAATGATTCTCATAAAACTCAAAAGTTAATGAAATTATAAACCTACAGTGTCACGATAAGATTAGAACATGAAAATTCATTGACAAGCGCACCAAAAACTAAGTAAATTAGTTATCTATCAAAGCTTGGTTCTAACATGTTATGAGAATTTTTCAGTTTATTCACGGAGTGGTCTCGCGTGATTAGGCAAATATAATTATTTGTGCTCTATGGTAAGATCAAACAAAATTAGAAAAGTGACCAACCATTTGGGATACAGTTCGGACTCCCATGAGATGCATAAACCTGAAATAATATATGAATTATTAATTTAATTCTGTCTTTCAATTGTATTTTCTGGTGATGTTGTAGTTACACTTACAGATATCTACGGGACCATCTACATAACCCTCGACAAGTAATGTATGAAAAGGAGTACCCTTCAGTCCTTCACGGTACATAACGCGAAACTCCTCATTGTCCTGCTTTAGCTGAGGAGAAATACCACAAAGTTTCATGTATTGATCAAATGACGATGATTAGAGAAAAAAATAAAAATTTACTCAGCTATCTTCAGATAAAAAGACGATTTGATCAAGTGGAGTTAAAAATTTATTAAAAAGAACTTCAAAAATTGTCTTGAAGTTTGAAAACATGGTGGGAAAATGATGAGAGACCACAATTGCTCCCAGCATCATAGAAAAAACACCCCACAATCATAATTGAATCAACTATCAGCTAATTTTAGTGTTAAGATGAAGAGTAAAAGAAGAGATCATGAACAGTGAAAGCTGGAAATGGAGAATGCTAATTTTATGTGTCATACTTTCCATTCTGGATGGCCATCATTATCATTTACAGAAGCACTCCTCAACATTTCAAGGAAATTCAATACTTCTGCAGTCTTTCTCCCCACCAATTTCTCATTACACTCTGCATATCTCAAAAGAAGAGTAATTATGAGGTGATACTGCCAAATAATAATAATAGCACCATATCACCAACCTTCAAAAGCATGTCCAGATGAATGTAAAAGTTGATCTTTAACCAGAGATTTAAGTGTTTCCTCATTCACCAGATCAGGAGATGCAAGTGTTTTGTCCAATCTCTCTCGGTACTGTATGATTTTTCGTTTTTCTTCCATTTTACACTCCAATTACGCAGGAACTACTCGTCTCTCATAAATACGGAACATGTAAATTACGCTATACAGATTACAATTACAGCATCATTTTCTGAAAAAAAAAAAAAAGAAGAAAAAGAAACCATAGATAAGAGAATACTTTCCGCTATCTAAACAACTTTAGAAGTGAGTGCAGACAGAACAGTGGTATTGAAAGAGCTTTCAGACATCATAAAATGCACGTCTTTCATATTATAAACACTTTTACCCTTTTCGCAAATAAGACAATCAGAAGAATCACGCTAATGAACCAATTATATTTCCATTTCAAGTGTAAAAGCATCTGCCAATAATTATTGCGGCGAAAGAGAAGCTCCACCGGATCATCAAAAACTCATCAATCAAAGCAGATCCCAAAAACAAAAACCAAATAAAACTACCCAAAAGTAATAGGAATTACCAATCGCAGAGCAGAATTTTTTTCCCACAAGGAAAGATTCTGAAACCCAATTACCGCAAGAATCAGAACCTAAAAGACATCCCAATACAAAATCGATCAGCCACAGCCTTCCTCGTCAAGAGTAACAAATCCAGCTGCGGCGAACTCACAGGGAAGACGAATTCAATTCGCACAGAGGGGATACCCGCACTCTAAAGAGAATTCTTATCATACTTCTCAAAGTACGGATACATTAAAGACCAGGTCTCGATTCTCGAGTAGTTGGGGAGACGATAAGTAGGAATTGAAGTAATCGGTGACAGTGCTGGAAATTGGTAAAGCGCGGGCATGGGTGAAGTAAACTAGGAAAGTGACGCTCACTCTGCCAATATCTGACGCGCGCGGGAATCGGCGTTGATGCGTTTCCACATGGCCATTGGCAGGTGCTTCAAGATCAACTCGAGCGCCCGAGATTCGCCTCTTTCTCTCTCCACCAAGTCTCAATTATTCTTGGCTACAATGTAGGAGCCATTTATTGTGTATGACAATTAAGCATGGCTAGCCTACATTGTATTATTATTTTATTTTTTCAAATATTAAAATATGAAAAGTATAATAACAATAAGAGTAAAAACCACACAAAACCTCGAGTTTAACCAAAATAAGCAGAAATTTTTTGAATTTTTTAAAAAAATATTTAAAAGCCTTGCTAACGGTCATAGGAAGATGGAGTGTCGCCCGCACGAGCATAGCTCAGTTGGCTCAGATATAGTAGATTGAGTAAAAGAGTCTAGGTTCGACGTTTGCGTTGTCCTAGTGTGAGAGTTGTTACCCCTAATATTGAGGTAACTCTTTGGGATATCAGGTAAAGACCTCTTATCTCTAGGCCGCTGAGTCACTGTGATTTACCCACCTCACAAACTGTCGGGCCGGAGTGTGAGAGCCCTAAGGGCGAGAGATTTCGCCTTTTGAGTACAAGGAAGATGTAGTTGTCTGTATATATATTTTTTATTTAATGTTTTTACTAGTAAAATATTATCATAATAATTTAAAATTTTTACTTCATATTCATAACATTATAATAGAATATTTTTTAAAAAAATTAACATTTATATAATTTATTATAATTTTTTAATTACAAATAACAAAATAATTTTTTAAAAATAAAAAATCATTGAAGAATTTAAAGATGAAGTATTATATCATTGCACTTTAAAGTTGTAAAACGATTTGAGAAAAAAAAATCAAAATAAAAAACGATTATGACAAACTTTATATGATATATATTTTTCATTATTTTTATTAATAATTAACTTGTAATTGCTTTTTTTTCAAAATTATTTTGCAACTTTAAAGAAAAATAGCATACAAATTTAACTTGCAAGTCTTAGAATTTTTAGATAAATTTCGTATTTTTAATAAATTATTCGTAATTTGCAATAAAAAAACTATAATAAATCATGCAAATGTTGAAAATTTTTGAAACTTTTATTAATATTGGCATATAGTGTCGTGGATATGACAATAAGTCAACTAATCGATATACCTGGTTCTTCCTCAACCCTACTTCATAAACCTTAACAGATTATAGATCAGACTTGCACGAACATGTAACTATGATTTCAATTAACATGGCAGCTTCAAACAAAAATCCATAAAATGTGGTTCACTTTCTGCAAATTTTACACGTTGTTGCCTTTTGGGTATACCAAGATTGCAACTTAAAACAATAGAAAAGGGAAAAAATGGAATCTATGATATTTCTACCAATAGCCAGGTATCTATATCTGTGCAAAATAAAATGAGTTGAAAAATGAGTCAATACCACTGTTCTTTTGTTGCTGTACACAAAAATTCTGATTTCATATCTCCGCTAAGTTGCATTTGCAGGACTCTTCAATGCAAACTAGGATTCAGAAAAATGTCAAAGAATGTCGAAAATAGGCTTCAGCCCGAATTCATATTTGTTACCATTTAAATCCCAATCAGGTATGGTTTAATCATCTGGGATACTTCGGTAAAAGAGGACATAAGCCGCAGATGTCTTTATCCGAACCTCATCGACAGGATAAGCCATCTCATCGTCAAACTCATACCACTTCCCTCCATGTTGAAATTAAATTGGAAGTGAGAAGAGAGCAAAACTGTATAAATGCATTCAAAGTTCCAATAAAACTTCAAAAGAAAGATGCACAAAAAGGAAGGAGTGAGCGGAGTCTTGTTCAGCTCTAATTTTATCTCAAAATATAATCAAAATTGAAACTCACTGTTGCATATACCGGAACTAGAACCAACTGTCCGATTTTATTTAATAGAATAAAAAATTAAAATTAAAAATAAAATATATTTTCTTTTTATATTTGGATCAACTTTTTAGTAGTTGAGCAAATTTGGAACCGATATTTGAATTTCTATCAGGTTTTAGGTTTGGATCAGTTTTCCTCGATTTTAGATCTTTTTTTTAGGGCAAAATGCTTTTAATGGCCTGTACTCTGGGGTAAATTACAGATATTAGAACGAACTAAAAAACGTTCAATCCAATACCTTGAACTATGAGGAAAATACGATTGTTATCTTCCGTCAATTATTCCGGTTAAGTTTANTTTTTTTTACTACGGTGCTACTTCCACTTTCACGAATTTTTACTCTCAAAGACTTAAACCAGACCAAGAATCACAGTTTTTAAAAATTAGAACTAAAACCGGACTCAAATCGGCTGTTCCGATCCGGTTTAGCCCATTCCTACAAAAAGGATCATAACAACACTTTGGTTTGTTGTATGTGCAACCAAAACTTATCAGGTCAGAAAGTAAACGGTAAAAAAAGATAAAAGAACTTACTGAAACAATCGCTGTGTAGTGACCTGATCCCATCCCTCCATAATGGTTACTAATAGCATATGATAAATATCTGTTTGAATCTTGAATATAATCCGGGGAGATATAAGATGAAAAATCCAGATCCTACACACGGAAATCAACAAAAGTTTCCAATTTGTTTTTCATAAATCCAATATTCGAAAACCTTTTGAGATGAATAACAAGTATGTCAGGCAACCTCCAAAGATCCAATTTATTCCTGACTTGCTGAGGCTTTTTGCAACTAGGACAGTACCTACATATACATTAATCATATTGTTTGAAGCAACAAAAAATAAATAAATCTATCCTAAAAATTATGTTTTTTCACGAACCACATATCTTCTGGTCCTGAAGGCTCATCCTTTCAGAAGGCTTCAAGGCATTTGTATAGAGAAACAGAATCTTGAGGTCTAGTGAGAGAATGGGGCTCAAAAACCTCTGGCAAAGAGCTAAGTAGATAGGTGTCATACAGCAAAGAACATAACACTTCATTTGATAGAAATTAGAAACAATGTTCTTCCTCCCGCAGTTTTCCTGTTCAATGGAAATAAACTAAAATGACACATACAAACACTCTCCACGGTAAAATCAAAGTTTGAGCGGCCACTTCAATTCATTTCATTCAATGGAGAGAACAAATTTCAATGTCTCGCAAGCAAGGAAATTCAACAAATCCAATTTCAATTTAGAAACTACATGAAATGCAAAAGTTTCCATCAGAACAAAGCTAATTCTAGCTCCTCGATGAATCAAACTAGCGAGAAACGATTGAACGACCTGTAAGAAACAAACTAGAGCTTCACAGTCTCGCATTCGTTGTAGGTGTAATCGCAATGTTCAAGCAACCACGGGCTGGGGAGGGCGGACTGGAGAACTTGAATCGAGGTCCCAAAAATCTTCATCTCCAGGGAAGAAGTCATCCATGGAGAAAAGAGCTAGGGCTTTGAATGCGAGGAGACGGGCAAAAAGCTTGCGGAAGCCGAAACCGGAGAGAGAGAATCGGGGGAGTTTCAGAGACTCAGAGAAAACGGGTCGGTTCGAGAAGCAGAGACTACAATCCAAGCGTTCTGGAAAAACGGGTCATAGATCGGGTAAGAGAGCAAAAATGATTTAACGGCAAAATCGTCTTGCCTCTTTATTTTTTAAATATACAAATAAATGCATAATTATGATTTATGATTCTTCAATTAATATTTACCCACAAATTAAATTTTATTATTTAAATTAATTATCACAATTATAAAAACAATTGCAAATTGCAAAAAAGATAAAATTGTCGACAAAGCCAAGTATGAGAGCAAGAATTGATGGACGAGGTGAGAAAAACTGCACCAGTACTGTGATCTGAACTAAAATTGTCAATTTTTATATGATTCTAGACTTCATTTTTAAAAATCATGTTGCTAGGTAAAAATTAAAGCGCATAATGAGAATGTGCATTCGATCTTACAATCGTAGCATCGTTATTTAGTCAATTTGTCGAGATAAGATGTTGATTGATTGAATCGTATCATTTCGAACATTACCCGAGAAAAAAATAAAGTGTTAGGTGATCATAATACTCCACACCTTACCCTTTATGTGGAACCATTTTATTATCAATCAATGTACCTTTTTTCTACAACTTTTAGAAGGTGCCATGTGCTTTCCCTTCCTCCTCCCATCATGCTCAATCATTTTGATCCAATTTATTATCTTGGGAAGTTTAGGTTGAGGTGTTTTTGCTTTAGCAATAGGCTCATCCGCATCTTGCTCTCGTAGTTTTTTTTTCATTTGAATACGTATTTTCTTGAGCGTATTAGATTTTATAGGACTATATGAGTTTATCTTCTACTCTATTGTAACATCGTTCGGATTTGAACGTCGTAAATTGTTGAAAACGACAAAAGGAAATTCAAAATAAAATTGACCTAATCCAATTTAAATTTAACAGATTATAGTCTATTGTACGTTAAACTTCACAATTTCACGATCGGGTAAAAAATAAACGCCATGTGACGAGATTTATTACTTGTTAAAGGGTCAAATGATGAATATTTCAATTAGATTTTCATTTCATAGAAATAAAACATAGTATGATCAACCCTAGAAGACGAATTCAAGAGTTAAATTTCACTAATTAAACAAGAAAACAGAAGAACAACAAATTATAGACTGAATTCGACAGACAAACAAGATCAAAAGTCAAGTTTTTCAACAGCAAGTGAAGCACTTAACCAACCCATTTTCATTACACTCTGAGCACCTAACATAAGCTTCATCGCCACCTTTTACATCTCTCAAGACTTTTCGGCCGCCATTGCAGTACGGACAGACCAAGAACCTTACATTACCACAGAAGTTGCAAGGAGAATTGGAGGGCAAAAATGGGATACCATCCATTAATTTCTTAAGCTTTCCTTGTTCATTCAATCCCAGTACTTCATCTGCTCCTCCAATGTATCTACCTTTGATGAAAAGCCTGGGTGGAATTACTCTTTTACCCAAAACCCTCCACAATTCTTCTCTGAACTCCATATCCATGGAGATATCTCTCTCAAAGAAAGCTATTTTGAAGCTTTCAAGCAAGAACTTGATGGCTGTGCAGTCTTCATAAGTTTTTCTTATTCCTCTCAAGCTAGTCGTGTAAAAAACGACAGATTCCAGTCCTCCGGGGAGGATTTTTGCTTCGAAATCCGATAAACACGGCTGTTTTTCATCGTCGGAGACTTCCCGGAGATCATCTTCTTCTTCCACAACGCTGCAAATTTCACTTGCAGGCGGTGGTTCTTGGTGGGTGAGATGTTCTTCCAAGTAAAATGGTGGGATTTCATGATTAGGGTTTGATGCTTTTTCTGTGGGGTGGAAATGGAGGGATAGGCCTTGTTTTATGGAGGTGATGAGGTTGAGTTTTGTGAGGAATTTTGCCTTCATTGCTTTTGCTTGTTTGGAGATATGATTTGCATGTGAGAAGATGACCTACTTAATTATAAGGATCGAAGGAAGGAAGGAAGAGAGGGGGCTAAATTCTAAGTGAAAGGGACAAGAGAGAGAGACGATGGAAGCCATTGGAGAAGGTGGTGAGCTTGACCTTTTCTTTTTTTCCTTTTCTTACTCTTTTTCCTTCTAATGGCTAGAAAAGTGGACTGTGAAAGCTTTAGTTTGTGTTGGTTGCTTTTTTCTGTGTTCCCTACAAATTTGATAGATTGGGAGTCTCTCTCTCTCTCTACCTCTCTCCACCCCTCTACCTCTCCCTTCCTCTCTCCCCACATTACCAAATGTTTGGTGAATCGATCATGGCAAACAAAGGTTTCGCTAATTGCAAAAAAAAGGTAGAAATAGATAATCAAAAATAATTTATTTAAATTCAATGCATATGGATAGCATGAAATCATTAGGCTATGAGACAGGCCGCCTTGCAAAAGCAATGAGGGCTCAATGTCACGCTCTAACGTGTGCATCTCACATTGTTTGAAAGAGTAAAAATTACATTGTTTATAAATAAAATTATCTTCTATGCCCAGTACAATGATTTTGAGTAAACTCAAATAATACATTTTCATAAAATCTAACTTAAAACAAACAATATTATACCATAAAACATTGCACACTGAACAAATAGCCTATAATACAATCCTTATAGCACCAACTTTTTATCAACACAAATAAAAAAATAGTGCTAAACTTACATTTTTAGCATATCATCTTAATTTACATTATCAATTCTTAATTGGTGCAATAAATACTATAAATAATTATAATATATTAAAAATATTTTAATTAGACCAATCAAAACTCGACATGTCAGAAGATAAATTTAAAAAGTATGCTAAAAAGTTAAATCTAGCGTTACTCCAAATAAAACTATCCTTGTCATGAAAACTACAATTGGGATCACTAGGCTTAGTTAGAAAGTAGGCTTCAAGGACCACACCAAAGGTGTTATCTCCTCTTCGTTGCCACTTTTACGAACGAGAAAAGGCTGCATTTTGTATAAAGCGATTGCACCTTTCTCTCTAAAATTTATGCTTCCATTCTCATAAGCTTGCCCTAAGGTATTAGTGGTGACCAATTATTGACATTTTCATAAAGTAGTTTACAGTATTTTCACGATTTTATTCTAAGATTTCGTCCTGTATTTTTATTATATGCACGTAAACGAACTTTCGAACAAAATAAGCATTGAACGAGAAGATCCTCTAACTTGAATATTGATTTTTTGTTTACCAAACGAACCTCAAACTTTGTTAAGAGATCATGCTGAGTTTTGTTTGTATCTTTTTGATCGGAACTAGAATGAACAAATATTGTGTTTTTTTAATATAAAATTTGAATATTGACTGGAACGAACCGACCCAATGAGCGTAAACCAATACAAACCGAAAAAAGAATCAAAACTAGAATTGAACGGTACAAAAATTTGAATATTGTTACTTCTATTTTCTCTTACTCCAAAACTTTGAAGCCTTATTCGTGTATTTCATTGGGGCTATAAAAGGACAATAATTAGGCCTGCACATTCCATGGCAGCGAAAATGGAGCTGCTTGATCAATGCAAAACTCTTTGACCAGACAGGTAAACCCAAGCGCAGCGGACAACCGACTAGAAATTAATGTCGGTTTCGGTTTGGGTGTAACGTGCAATTGTAAAAAAATGACCTGAATGGTCAGTTTGAATCAGTTCGCCCGTTGAACTGATCCAAGTGCAACCCTAATTAAAAGTGTCCATGGTTTGTGAAAAGAGACATGAAAACCTACCAATACTTCCTCAAAGATATATGTAATAATATACTCTAAAACTGTCATGTTTTATGAATCCATAGCAAAATTACAATGGAAAGAGATTGAATTGACTCTTTTTGTTCTAACCTGTGCTTTAGGTTGAATGCTAAAGATCAAACCATTGTGATCGGCACCACGTCGGCTAAAGGAGTAGAAACTGACATCGGGATCGGCGAAGAACGGCAAACCGGGCAAGTGGGGTGGCGGAGCAGCCACGGGTCGACACACCGAACGTGGAAAAGATGGCCACAATCCGACAACAAACGAAGAACATCGTCCTCTTTATAATCGCCCGAACATATCGAGCAACAAGAGGAAGATGTCGAGTCTTTGCTCCTAAGCTCCGCCTCCGAAAACAGCAGCTTAGGATAGCTAGAAACGGTGCCCTGATCGAGCCCGAGTTCCAAAACGACGTCGGAGCGGAGCGTTCCCCGCTGGATCGGCTGCTCAGGCTGCACGGTTCGGGTGCAGATATAGGAACCAAGAGAGCCGGTTGTAATGAGAAAAATGACTTCAACCGAAAGTCCCCGAGGCCGTAGCTGAAGCTGTTCATTTGCTGATCGGGCTGCGGCGGTAGAGGATGCAAAAAAGTAATAGTGTAAGACAACTGAAGCTGAAGCTGTTCATTAGGCTATGATGGTGGCTGTTCATTAAGCGTCCGTCTATCGTCATCACGCACGGTTTTGATTTGGCCAAAGTTTTCAAGCAATTTTTGGATTTAGATTAAGATTTTCTAGAGGACAAAGTTTGACTAGAAGACCTACTTCTCGAGCTTTCGGCTAAATTTTAAGCAATTATCGAATCTAATATTACGTTTGTCGATCTAAATTATGATTTTTCTGAGTATGAAGCTTGACGGAAAGACCCACTGGTCGAGGAGGGACGAAATTCAATCTTGGGGACAAGTAGATGGAGCTGTCTTTAAGTATAGGATAAGAAATTGATCTTTGTTGGATAGTTCACTAAATTTGAAATATTTACATTTATATTATAATTAATTTTATTTGACACGGTAACATTTTCATTAGTTTTGACGAAATGATCAATTAAGTTAGTGCGACACATCGCTGATCGTGCCAAATAGTACCTACGTGTCGTCGATTGAAGGTTGAAGAGAGGTAAAGTGAGAGAGAAGAACCTTATCCATCGTCTTCTTCCCTCGTTCAATTTCCAAGCTCGCGTCTTCTCCGCCTTTTGCATTCTGAAACCATTAATGGCCGATACTTCTCGCTGTGAATAGTAGTGCTTTTCCGCCACTGTTCTCATTCGCAATGTCGGCCACTTCCGTGTCCATGGTCGCCACATCTGCAGCTTCGTCTTCTTCGATCTGCGATAGAGTTTCCTATCTCTGTTTCTCCAATTCTTCAATGCGGATCTCTTCTCCGCTCCCGTCAAAACCTAGAATCTTTAAACACTTGAACCTCAAAATCTATATCGACAACTCCGCTGCTTCGTCTTCTCTTCCTCAGTTTCGAATCAGCTCAACTGCATTCGATGAATTCGACGTTTCTGGCGATTATACGGATTCAGAAGTGGGGACAGTGCGAAGCGGAGAAATCGGTAATGGAATTGAAGATGAAGATATTGAGGAAGATGAAGATGAAGAAGAAGTGAGGAAGGGGTCGTGGTCTAGTGAAGCAGGGAGGCTTTATGTAGGAAATTTACCATATTCAATGACTCCTTCTCGGTTGGCCAAGGTTTTCAGCGAAGCTGGTACAGTTGATTCTGTGGAGGTTTGGAGCTCATCTTTGAAAAGCTAGTACCTGTTGAATAGGAAAATTCTAAATTATCCTTGAGAAGGTTTTTGGTTAAATTTTCCGGCAGGTAATATATGATAGAGTTACAGATAGGAGCAGAGGGTTTGCGTTTGTGACCATGGCTACTGTCCAAGAAGCTAAAGCCGCCATTAGAATGTTCACTGGCACTGTAAGTTTAAGTTATTTCCTTCCTCTCTTCCTTGCTCCCATTTTAAGGGAAGTCTCCAATCTCATATCATTTGGGAGTGGAGATTGTGCTAGTTCGTAAATGAGTTTCGTATCCTAACTAAAATAACGGGTTTTGGACATAATTGAAGAACAAAAACACGAGGACTCCGTGCTTAAGCAGATAATATTGGGTTGGTGAGCACAGACTCCACAAGCGGTATCAAAGCTAGTCTTTCTGATCATGATTGTGCCAACAGAGACGTCAGACATCTCAAGGAGGGAGAATTGTGACGACCCGCCTCGAATTGGCTTAGGAGGTATTCAATCCCACATTGCTCGATGGTGGAAATGAAGGACGGTTGAAAATGAGTTTCCTTCCACACCCTAAGCATAGTTGACATGTTTTGTACCTGATGCAAAGTAAAAAGCCTTACGAATTCTGGTACAAAGATTACAAAATTGTGCTGGCGGAGCTCGGGACTCCACATATATAATCTCCATGTCACTTCAGTCCCAATTATTTATAGATCGAGAACTGGGGATTTGGATTATTTAGTACGGTACTCAGTAGGATCAAGTAAATGCAGCTTCTTTAATTTCCTCCCTTCTTCTGGTTTGATTTTTTGCAGCAAGTTGGAGGTAGAACTATCAAAGTCAACTTTCCGGAAGTTCCAAAGGGAGGGGAGAGGGAAGTGATGGGACCACATATAAGCAGCAGCTACAAGAGATTCATAGACAGCCCTCACAAAATATATGCAGGAAATCTTAGTTGGACCCTCAATTCCCAGAGATTGGCTGATGTTTTTGCTCACCAGCCAGGCATGCTAAGTGCCAAGGTCATTTACGATCGGAGCTCTGGGAAGTCTCGAGGTTTTGGATTCGTCTCATTTGATACTCCCGAGGACGCTGCACTCGTTTTGAATTCCATGAATGGAGTGGTGAGAAAAATTTAGTCTGAAATTTCATTTCATTTCATGAAGATGCTGGATTTCATTGGTTTTTTAAGATAGGGTGAATTTTGGTGTGAGAGATTTTTATGACATGTTCTTGCTATCACCTAAAGGGTATCTCAATAACATTACTTGTCTCTAAAATGTGGCTTGCTTTAAATTGTGTGAGTAGGAAGTTGATGGGCGGCCCCTACGGTTGAATAGTGCGGAAGTGCGATCTCTGGCCAGTTCTCCTAGAGATGGAAGTGAAGATTTCAGTGTTGAAGATAGTGAATTATTTTCGAGCATCAGAGCCTGAAACCTTGGTCTGAACTTAAGGTGAAGGGAAAGCTATTTTAATCTCTTTGAGCCTCCATATCTGCTCCTATTTTCATTCATTGATTTTGGCAACTACTCTCAAGAGTGAATAATAGGCAAAAATTAATAACTTCAGTGTCTTTCCTTTGCTGAATTCTTAGCATTCGGGTCTTTTAATTTACGTTCCCCTTTTCCAAATTGGGCATGGAACTAGAATTTGGCTTAGTGCATATAAGAGGATATGGGTACTCTTTTTGGGTTAAAAGTAGCCTAGGGATTTTCTTCCTGACATTCTTGAAAAAAAAATCAATTTCCATACGAATAACTCTATGCTGATAGACTTCCACAGCTTCACAAATCATAAAAAAATTTATTATTTAAGTTCAGCCATATGTTTTGGCAAGGTCTTCAAGTCTTTGAAATTATCTTCTAATCTTCGATTACATCCGAAATTCTATGTTCTCCTAGTTATACTGATATGGCAAGCGCCAAGTGGAGAATTTAACTTAACTGGACCTGTGTTCGTAGGAAAATATACTACATAAATTGATAGAATTCGTATCCAATTCTCTTTAACATAGAAATTCAAAATGATTGCTCGAAATCTTTTATAACAGAGCTGGAGCCTATTAAATGAACAAGTAAAAGTACCCGGGACGTTTGATGTTGCCCAGAAAATCCATTGTACGGAAAACCATGGGTAGAGATTTAATTAAGACTCGTGACAATTAGCAAGAAGAGCATCTGCTGCAGAATCCAAGTCCCGAGGGAAGAAAACTCTGCACACAAAGTACAAACAAACTAGTCTCAGTAAGCAAAACTCTGGCACAAAATGAACATAAAGTATACCAGAGTATTACTTCAAGGAAATTCAGGTATAAAGAATGATTTACTGAGCCAGCAACGTAAAACCGCTACTATGTTAAAAGCAATTCTACTTTGTTTTTCATATGGATCAAATGAAATACTTTTTCAGTAGTTTTCTGAGTATTTCTTCCTCGCTCGAAGTTCTAACAAAGCAGCAAATAAAATAGAAAATACCGTATTTATACACAATTAATACTTGTTTCACTTTTTTCAAAGATGTGCTAGGTCTTTTATAGATTTTATGGACAATTTATATATTTGAATCTTCAGAAAACTCTGCCGAAGGATTTGTTGTTCAGACAGGGAAAAAATTGTTTCAAGGAATTCGAGAGCATGGTCTCTCCACTTACAATCCACCAATTTTTTCATAAAATCTACGTTGTCCTTGAAATTTTCAATTTACTTTTAACATTATCATTCTTTGTGTTAGCAATGATAAGATTTTTATATCAAATTAACCCCCCCTCCCTCAGGACCATATTAACTTGATATGAATAAACACAACTTTAAAACGTGTAAAACTGTGAAGATTATAGCTCATAGCTAAATTAGAATATCTTAACAAGGCAATTATTGAAATCAATATGAAATAATGAGGCTCGAACAAAAAGATCAAATGAAGTTAGATCTCAACTAAAAGTATCAATTATGTAATTTATTTAAATATGTAAATTGTGAAAAACTAAAATGTACAAAATTCGAGTCTTTCAAATTAACCGTCAATAAAATCATTTATTTTCAAAATTACAGTTAAGAAAATAAAATGAAATAGTAGAACAGATAACAAACCAAAATCAAATTTTCCTGAACTACTTTAGTTTTTTTTTTTAAATGGGTTTCTATGATTTCAAAAGTATTTTTTAACATTGTTTAAAAAACTGTACAACCTGCACGTGTTGTGGTACACCGTCTGACTCAGTTGATCTATGTCAGTTACGCCTTTACAACCTGCAACCACTTCAAGGACTTGCCTGAGAATCGTCAATCAAAATCCATCAAACAAGTGTCCTCAAGAAGAAACATTGAACAAAAAAAAACAATTTTGGGGGGTCTTTTTGAGATTTCACAATAGTACAAGGGAGAAAGCCCTTTTTTAAGCTACATTTTAGTAGAAAGACACGCATGAATTAATATTTGCTTACCGTACTAAACAAGGTTCATTCCGGCCTTTAACAATGCAATTTTGGTCATACTTGTCTTTCTTTTTTGAAGACCACACAGTTTTAACAAAATTAATCCCAGCATTTGTGTTCTTGATTTCACAATATGGAGAATCTGTTTCAATCATCATTCTGTCAATAGGAATGCCCTTTACAACATCAAGATTCTCCAGTAACTTCAATGAACAACCATTAACACCTGGTCGGGACCGATAAATAGATTCATTGCCATTTACAGTACGTTCGATCAGAAACTTAAATTATTAACATTCAGAAAACAAACGAACTATTCGACAAATAAGGACAATTGAGATTACTATTTTTTTGAGTAAGACGATAATGCATGCATTTTCTCTCTTTCCGAGGATGAACTTGTGAATTATTTTCTTTTTTCTTTTTAACTTTTTTAATACTTAATAGATAATATGATTCTCAAAATTTAGTTCGCAAACTATATCACTTATTTATTTTTCAACCACTAGACGCGTTAGGTTAGTCATGGGGACATCTCCCCCTCCTTAGCTGAGTTACATTCACTGTAGAATTAAACCTCAAGGCTCAATGCACTGGAACAGTATTATGAAGTTATAACAAAAATAAACTGAGAAAAGAAAAGGAATAACTGAAGCTTATAATTATTACCAATATAAATATGATTAAATGAAAGAAGCTTATCCCGATCGTCTGCAGCACCGGTAAATGAATGGGTGACCCCAGCAGAAAATCTGAGGAAAATGATTAGAGCATAGAAGAGTTTATATGACCAGTAGTATGCACAATTACATAAGATGAAGGGAACCAAAATAGAGTTCTACAAACAATTTACTATCCTTGCAATGTTAGAAAAGTAGAATTAAAGGAAGAAAAAATAATAAAGAAAAGAAGTAATAATAAGATATTGTTAGTTCTAATTTGAGGCTTGCAACTTGCCTAACCCAACTAAAATCCCTTGTGCTCAATCCTCAGTAACTAAGAAAGAGAAATGATCAACATTTAAACAAAGATGAATTTAAGTAATTTATTCAAGGGGTAAAATGATACCTATCCTTATTTCTAGCAACAATTTCACAAAAATCTTCAGCTGCAGCACGCATGTGTAAAAACATGGGAAGCTTTGTCGAGAAGGCTAAATCAAACTGCTTCTCAAAGTATCTGGCATTGAAAATCAAAACCAGCAATTAAAGAATAAATCATAGTTTAACCTAAAACAAAGAAAAACTTGTGTGAATCACACCAAAAAAAACCTATAAAAATGAAACACTGATGATTTTCAAAGAACTGTCAAATCTACGCACAAAATATTTTTATATATTTCTGCCAACTTACTTCTTTTGAATATCTGATGGGCAAAAGTGGAGCCGGTCGTAGTCCAATCCACATTCTCCGATAGCGACCACCTAGACAAATGCATATTTATTACTGCATTTATTATATAATTTTAGAATATAGAGGCAAGATGAGAAACTAGGGTTTTTATATGCACATCATTAACCCAATTTGATAGCTAATGGCAAGCGTTCTACCTCAAATTCATATTAGTTAGTTCCATAAATATAAGAGAACTTAGTGACTGCCAGAATCTCGGTACAAAAAAATTTGCAAGCAAAATATAACAAAAAATACACTGAGGATGCTTTTCTTTTATTTATGTAATATAGTGCCCTTTGGAATGCTTTAACTTCAAGATGACATTTTGTCTGCTCTGAACATAAGCTTCCATCAAAGATGATTTTCTTGTGCACTCTCTTTTATTTTAATTGCAATTATTTAACTGCAGGCAAAATAGTAATAATAGAAACAGAAAAAAAAGTGATTCATTTCAAGTAAAATCTTGCAACAAAATGTATAACTAGGAAGCCTTGTTATTCTCCTGCGATCTCGTCAAAAGTTATACCTTTCCCTTGTCAATGCCTTCTTTAGCCAGTGCTAGAAGAGCCTGAAAATGCTTTTCTGGATCTCCACTTTCTTCGAATTCCTGAAAAGATTCATATATAATTAGCCAAACTGCTGTAACAAATGAACAGCACAGAGAGAGATTAAATTGGAAAAATACTTATGAACCTTTTTTTGTTGATAAGATATATACAAATTCGACATAAAAATGGTACACAAATTTTTAGAAACCTTGCATCTTGTCGGGTGGACACCAACTGTACAGAAAAGCCTTCCTGAAACATGTGACAATTTGAGAAACTAATGAGATTTGACACTCAAAATTAGCATAGAATGACAAGCAAGTATAAGTAAACCATCTGTTGCTGCAATTTCGAGAGCTTTCCTTGATTCTTCAAGTGACCCTCCTGTTACCTTCATCAACATGAGAATTGTGCATAAAGCAAAAGTCCCTCAATCAAATCATATCCCAGCCCAACTAACTACTAAACACTCAAACCAAAACCCATATTTACATTTTCTTCAATGTTGCCATCTTTTATTCTGTCTATTTAAAACAAATACAATGTCAAGTTTCAGATTGTCAAATGTCCAAATGTTCAATAAAAGAGCACCAAATCCTACGAGTTCTATTCTCCTGTTAAGTAAATTCCATCCCTTATATATCTTCAGGTAACTGTATGAAAAAAAAAATGATTCACAAAATTTTTTCAGCCACCAAACAACTTAGACATAGAAAAAGTATGCTCATAGACAAGGGAACAGTTTGGGGGAAAAATACTAACAATGATTCGCTCAACTCCGGCATTCCAAGCCCTGCTCAAAACGGCTGCTATATCAGGCAAGTGGTATTGCTTACCGTTGTAGATTCCTTTAAACATTCCATCTGCATTCAATCTACCGGTTAAATTCAGAGGGAGCAAAAGAAAATGAGAATTAAAAAAATAGACGAGCAACGAGTAGCAGTTGTTTGATGAAACGCCTGACCAACCTGTGAAGTTGACAGCAATGTCTGTTCATTTGGACGAGGCAAAAACTCCAAAAGTCAGAAAGTGATTACGGAATTAAAAGATAAAAATGAGTGATGCATTGGAAGAATCGCTTGCCTATCATTCGAATCCCCATAGCCAACGCAAAGATCGCAGAAATATAAGAACGACCGCAGACTACTTCAAGGAAGAGCTTGAAGAACGAATAGCGAAAATCGTTCGTGGATAAGAATTCACAAATTACTCAAAGAAACTACAATCACGAATATCTTAGCTCATCAATCAGGCATGAACGACGCCCACAAGTCGCCTCCTCAAAATTCTTCTAGTCTTTAAGTAATTTGGATCTAATAACAAGATCTCCTCTTCGTTTCGAACGCCCGCAATAAACTCAGCAGTGTTACCACTACAAAATCTCGCGAATATAGAGTCGCTCCACCAGAATAAATCTCCTCTGCAATAGACAACCACGGAATTGGAAACACCAAAATAATGAAAACAAATCCAGGGACGAAGGACGCTGCAGTTATATGAAGTAAATTAATGGTAGCTTGGCCTTCTAGCTCCACATTTCAGTGAAGCTCGAAGCAGACAATCCATAACAATGGCGATGGTCGATTAAGCGAATTATCATTTCTGTTAAATATTCTTTTCGTTTACTAGAATTAAAGTTATTATTTATTTCTCTTCCTCCGTTCGATTGCTTACAGCAATATCCTTTCCAATTTTGCAAAAGAAGAAATATCCCATTTTAAAAAAAGAAGAAATAGCTTGCAATGCAAAATCAAAGCTCAGAAATTTAATAGAATTGACAGAATGATTAGCAAAAAAAAATATGTTTGCCAAAAGAAATAATTCTCGATATTTGTACAAATTCCCGCTATTTCAGGGAAAATTGAACATACAATTACAAAAATTGCCAATTTAATTAATAATTTCAGTAATAATATTTCCATGATTAGAAAGAAAAAAGTATTTTAACTGGTCAATGAGAAACTATAATTAATTATAAAGTGTTTTTTTGATATTTTTATTTTAGAAAAATATAATAAAAATATAATTTTAGAAAAATATAATAAAAACATAAACTTAAATTGTTTTTTTTTTTCTAATTGTCTTATTTAACTCAGTTTAATGAGAGGGGAACTCGGCTCCGTTCCTCAGCCAGGGTCTGGGTGAAATGCACGTGTATAAAATGTCGCAACGTTCTTTTGGCGCTGGCTACTCCTTCTTGCAGCCCGAGCACTTTCTCCACAACCGGCTAGCACTAGGATCCAGCCTTCTCCGTGAAATCTCTCCCAGAGCAATGGCTTACCGGCCTAATTTCCAGGGAGGTCGTCGCGGCGGCTCAGCCTCCGGCAGACGCGGCGGCGGTGGGAGGCGTGGTGGTGGCGGAGGACGCGGCGAGCAGCGGTGGTGGGATCCGGTATGGCGAGCTGAGCGTTTGAGACAGAACGCTGCCGAGGTAGCTAATAGACCTTTATGTTTTATCTTTATGCGAATGGAGATCGATGAGATGGACCTGGACATTTTTTTTTACGACGTGCATTTGAATTTGATGATTTTTTTTTTGGTTTAAGTGGAAGGAAATGGCCAAGTAATTGCTAGCTATGACAAAGTAGATAATGAATTATTTAGGTTGATTTACTTGCGTGTGTGCTATGCACGGGATGTTAATAATCATTTAGCCTAATTTTTTTTTGGAGAACTTTGAGTGAAAAATGTGCAGAGACATGTAAAAATTGCTCTGGAATTGAATTTCTGTCAATCCTAATTACTGATAAGAAACGACAATCCAAGTGGTCAGTGGAATGGGTAAGATTGTACAGTAAGGGAGATTTTTTTAGAGTCTGTAATTTGTAATCTTGAGTTGTAGATTTGATTATGTAGTATTATTATCCATCCCGTGTTCCCTTCCACTTTCAATTCCTCTTACTGAACGAACCATTCAAGAGATGACATTAATTTTAAATGTGCATTACCAAGATGCTATTATTTCTTAATACAATTCATTATAATGGTCCTCTTCTTCCAGTAAATCCTGGGATATATCCCATTGTCCTATTGCTTAATTTTCTAGTGCATTTTTATTGGATTTTTTGTGCATCTCGTTTTGGTAACAACTACTTCCGTATGTAGATGGAGGTTTTGAATGAGAGTGAATGGTTATCCGAGATGGAAAAAATGAAAAATGGACCAGCGCAGGAGCTGATAATTAAGCGTAATTACAGTCGATCTGACCAGCAAATCCTGGCTGATATTGCTTATCAACTGGATCTTTACTTGTAGGTTTCTCTTTTTTCCACAACTTGATATCAACCTATTTATATTCTTAATTGAATCACTTTTGGATCCTACGTACTCTATATGTGCTACAAAGCTAATACTCTATTTATTTTTCTTTATATTTTGGCAGCAATAACAAAAAATATTAGAATTTTTACAATTACATAGGCATATGTGTCGTCCTTATAATCACATAGACATAGTGTTCACGTGTTTGTTTTACTTCAATTAAGTATGTATTTGTGCTTTGATTTTGATTTGATAATTGTGGGAAGAAAGCCATGCATATAACAAGGGGAAGACTCTTGTGGTTAGTAAAGTTCCACTGCCAGATTACAGAGTTGATCTCGATGAGCGCCACGGCTCCACACAGAAAGAGGTTAATAATGTTTTCATGACATAATTTATTTACTTCCCATTTTATCTGTTGATTTTAAATTTAAACTCCTGCAGATTCGTATGTCAACTGAGATAGAGAGGAGAGTAGGAAATCTTTTGGGCACGTCACCATCTCCTGGAGTTTCACCTGTTCAAGGTACTTCTGTGGCATCTCTTCAAGGAGGTATCCAATCCTCCAATGTCCTTGACGTCCTAAAATCTGTCTCTGTGATAGAGACTGATTTTGCCAAAGAGAAAGTCAGCGTTGAACTTAAGCAGAGACAGGAAAAGATGAAGGTCTTAGTTCTATATTGTTTTAGTAATTGGGTTGTATTTTATCGTATAAGTAATTTCTGGACCTAAATACATTCATATAGATTTCTTCAGGGAAAGCACAAGTGACACTGTTTGTTTCTTACAGGAAAGCGAGAGTTTGAAACCAATAATGACATTTAGAGAAAAACTTCCCTCTTTCAAAGTGAAGCATGAATTTTTAAGAGCTGTAGCAGAAAACCAGGTGCAAATTTTCACTATAAATGCATCAAATATCATTGCTTCTAATGATCGTATGCCTTTGTCTTTCATAGTTCGCTTTAGTTTTCCTATGGAGAATGGGAAAATGATACAGAATAATGGTTAATCTTTTATCCAGACCGAGAGGCCATGCAATTGTTTTAGGAGTTAGTTGCCTAAAAGTATATCTCGACACCATACTATATGCAATAATTGATGGCTTGGTAAACAGTGTGGGTAGTTTTTTTTTTTATAGAAGTCAATTGTATTTGTGTTTGTTTTTAGTAATTCACTTGATAATAATATTTACAACACTAGCAAATGGGTTCTCATTTACTTGTTTTATCTTTGAATATTTTGAATGTGCTTATAAACTAAAAGGTAAAAAGAGAATGAATTCCGAATTTTAAGAAAATAAACAAATTATGCCCTAAACTTTTAAAACAACAACTTAAACCCTGGCAGCTGATTGCATGCACTACGCGACAGACCGAACCACAACGCGACCAAGTGCATCATAAGCGCGACGTACCTATAATAAATAGAGGTGCATGGTCAGGACCTTGCATTTGACCGTGCATCCTTGCCCAAATTTTGACTTTATGCATCTGATATATTTTTTTTGTATGGATTGTGTTTGTGGATTATTGTGCATCGTAGGATGTTCATTTTAAACTTTATGGTCCAATTTGATTTTTACCCATAAAAACTAATATAAATTCTCAAAAATAAGTCAAAGTCAAAATTAGGTTGTCGTCTTCTTCATATTTATAGGTATCTTCCTAAAGATTTTCACGACAATGTGCAAAAAACACAATTTTGTTGGTTGTTGCGTCTTGTAATGTATGTTTTTTAAACTTTGCAGTTTATCCTATAAAGAACAGCAATAAAATATTGAACATAAGTCGGAAAGTCAAAATTTGGGATAGGGTGTTGGGTACCATGGACTTCTGCTATTCAATAACTAAATAACTACAATGCGGATTGTTGTGCATCGTAGAATTTCCATTTTAAACTTTATGGTTCAATTTGATTTTACCTATAAAAACTAAAATAAATTCTCAAAAATAAGTCAGAAAGTCAAAATTAGGCTGTCGTATTCTTTATATTTGAAGGTATCTTGCTATTTTCACGTCAATATACAAAAAACATAAATGTGTTGGTTGTTGCGTCTTGTAACGTTTTTTAAACTTTGCAGTTTATACTGTAAAGAACAGCAATAAAATATTAAACATAAGTGGAAAGGTCAAAATTTGAGGTAGGGTGTAGGGTACCCATGCACTCTTGTTATTCAATAACTAAATAACTAACCTGACAGAAAAATTAAACTTCGGCTGGACAAGTGTAAAAAATTATGGAGAATGCTTTCTATTCTTATAATTGCTAGAAACCCCCTTCTTTTATGACATTTTCAATTGTAGAACATATAACTCATAATCCTGGTGAATGGTGTTGTGCCTTAATTTTTTTCAGTCAATAGATCGAAGAGGAATAGGCAATTCATTAATTATTAACATAGAATAACATAATAAATAATAAAAGAGTAATGAGTTTAGGTCCTTCTGGACTTGGTCTTCCACTAATATCGATCTTAGTAGCTCTGCATTTCCGTATTTTTTTCCTGTTTGACTGTGCACGAATGTGATCATAATTACACACATTGATATGATCAAGTTTAAGCAATAAAAATACTTGATGTTGTCTTCTGCCCTTTATGATGTCATAATGTATTCTTTGTTCTTCAGGTCTTGATAGTATCAGGAGAGACAGGTTGTGGCAAAACAACTCAACTTCCTCAGTTTATTTTAGAGGAAGAGACAGCAAGGCTACGTGGTGCTGATTGCAGTATAATGTGCACTCAACCTCGGCGTATATCTGCTATATCAGTTGCTTCTCGTATATCCTTTGAAAGAGGGGAAAACCTTGGTGAAACTGTTGGATATCAGATCCGACTAGAATCAAAGCGGTCTACCAAAACCCGATTATTATTTTGCACCACTGGGGTTTTACTTCGACAGTTGGTAGTTGATCTTCCTCTGTTGTTTAGGTTTAAATTTCTCTTTTTTCATTTTTTTATCTCCATCCTGTTTGTACTGTTTAAACACTAGCATGATTTTCAGCTGGATGGTTGATTTGGATCACTTTGAACAGCTTTAGTAGTTCTGAAATTATCTAGCACTCAATGCTTCACCCTATGCCTAATCTTTCCATGATCTTTATTTATAATCTGCCAGCTGCTTGCAGAAGCTTTTCTTTTCTTTTTCTTTCTTTTTTTCTAATATAAACAAATTACTCATATCTCTTAACTCTGTATATGATGTTGAATTATAGGTTCAGGATCCACAGTTAACTGGAGTGAGTCATTTACTAGTAGATGAAATACATGAAAGAGGAATGAATGAGGACTTTCTGTTAATAATTTTGCGAGATCTTCTTCCTCGTCGTCCAGATTTGCGAGTTATTCTGATGAGTGCTACCATTAATGCGGACCTATTTTCTAAATATTTTACAAATGCACCTATTATTCACATACAAGTAAGGTTACTTTTTTAAAACTTATTTATGCATAAATCATACTTTCTACTTACTTCTGTAGAATGTCAGGGGTATACTTTCCCTGTTCAAGAATTTTTCTTAGAAGATGTCCTGGAGAAAACTCGATATATTATCAAATCAGAGTATGACAGTTTTGGAGGAAATTCAAGAAGAAGGAGACAGCAAGAGTCCAAAAAGGATCCTATTACAGAAGTATTTGAGGCATGTTCATATTTCTAGCACGTCTTATTTACTTGACTTTTCAAGGGTTAGTTTTGTAAGTGAAGTATCACTTGAGTACAGTAACTTGAATTCGTATAAATATTTTCTTCTTTTTTTGCGTAGAATGTTGATATTGATTCTACGTACGAAAGTTACAGCATATCTACTAAAAAGTCCCTTGAAAGTTGGTGTGGAGCACAGCTTGATTTGGGTCTGGTATGTACTTCATGCCTTTTTCACAAAATAAGTAATTGGTACATCTTTTTTTCCTCTGTTCATGTAATGGAATTATTATAGTCTGATGTTCTTCTTAGGAATGTACTACAATTTTTATTGAATTAAACATAGCAGAATATATGATTACTCTATGCATTTTGCTTGTAGTATCCGTGGAGCTAATAAAGTTCCTAACAAGTATAGCAGTTCTTTGCATTGAATATTTGTATCTTCACATGAAGTTCTTGAAAATTGCTTATCAGCCTAGCTTTTCTATTGAAATATTACAAAAATTATTTTTTAAATCATTATTGAGATGGAACCTATCTTTTGCCGTTAAAATTCTTGTTTTAGTTCATTGTAGAGTGGGGTAGCTGTTAACATGAATGCTTGTGTTTAATATTATTGATTTCTTTGGTTAACCTCTTACCCTGTAAAGAAAGAAATTTCTCATTACGCCTTGTAGAAAATCCCCTATGAAAATTGCTGAAATAGACATGATGTCGGTTCGAAAAGAGATGTGGAGATATTGGGAGAATGACAAGGGATGAGAAAGAGAGAAATAGAAAAACTCATGTGTTTGATTATAGAGAGAAGTGAAGAAGAAGCAATCCAAATATCAAATTTAATTAGCATTTGATTCTACCGATTAACATAATTGGAGGGCTTATTTATGGTGGCCAATAATGAAAATATCGTAAAATATAAACTATGTAATAAAGATACCAAATACTAAATAAAAAGGACATTAATCTAATCATTTAATCATATTATAGAATATTCCTAATACATCAAATCTCTAATTGTATCACGCATTCTAAATATATTTGATAATCCCATTTGCATACTCCTCGTCAAGTAAGTAGATTTTATTATTCTTCGTGATTGTTATTGTAAGCAGCTTCTTTGTGTATTTGCCATCAATTTTAGCCCTTTTAAATGATGATCTCTATGATTTATGTGCAGATAGAGGCAACAATTGAGTACATTTGTCGCCATGAGGCTGATGGAGCTATTCTTGTTTTCCTAACCGGTTGGGATGACATTTCAAAATTACTTGAGAAAGTTAAAGTAAACAACTTTCTTGGGGATCCCAGCAAGTATTTAATTCTTCCTTTACATGGCTCCATGCCCACTATCAATCAACGCGAAATATTTGACTGCCCTCCAATCAACAAGAGGCAAGTGTGTTCCTTGTCTTCCATTATTCTCTAAATATTTATTTATATTTGTCAGGTTTTCTTTTCCACTGTAGTCCATTAACTTGATTCAAAATTAATGGTGGTAATTGTTTCACATACTTTAATACAGTGGGCACATTTTTTTATCAGATAAATGAAGAATGTATTGTTGAATTTCTCTCAAAGTTACTATAATAAGTGCAATATTAGAAAAGTTACGTTCACCAACTTGGGTTGATCTTTGCTTAAATATCATTGCTGTATTTGAATTTATTATCTTATTTATCTTAATAGAATTGTGTATATGGTAGCGTAACTTTCATCAGGAAACCTTATATAGTTTGTCTAGTATCCTAAATGGCTCCGGAGAGAGGATTTTTGTTTAAGGAAAATGAAAGTTAACAGTAGAATGTTGTTAAGAAGTTTGGAAAACATTGTATCATGGAAAAGCAAAAAAACTAGACCTTGTTCCCAGAAGCATTGCCAAAGAAAAACATAGAGCTTTTTTGTTATGGCTATGCACAAAGGAATTTGGATAATGGGAGTCATGACTTAATTAAGATTGGAATTTGAGACAATAGCCTAAGATAGATGTAAATATCAAGTTGCAATTATCATTGCGAAGGACCCAATTCACCATAGCAGAAGTAAAAATGTGGAGATTGATCGTCATTTCATAATGAAAAAATATGAAAAATCAGCGGTGAAACTGAAATATACTCCTCAAAAACGAAGTGCTTACATCTTGACAAAGACAATCTTTTCCTGACTTTGAAGAATTGTGTACAACATATGCAACCTAAATTTGAGGGAGTATTGAATTTCACTCAAAAACTCTAAGATACCAACTTGGGTTCTAAATATCATTTTCTTTATTAGAATTCATTATCTTCTTGATAGAAATTGTATACATGGTTATTCAATATAAAAAAAGGACTATTTCCTTTGGCAATTTCTTCATATACAAAGTGTTGGGAGGATTATCCAAAACAGGAGGGAAATATAATTTTCTTCCAATTAGAACAAATTACAGTAAATGGTTTGGTAATTTATTAACCTTAAGGTTTTTTTTTCTGTGAAGTTGGTTGAAGGTATTATTTAATTCATTCTTGTTTCACATTGCACGATATACTTAAGTATTTCTCTTCTCTTTTTACTTTAGCAATGACTTTTTTTATTCATGTAGAAAAATTGTGTTGGCTACAAACATTGCAGAGAGTAGTATTACTATAGATGACGTTGTTTTTGTCATTGACTGTGGAAAGGCAAAGGAAACTAGTTACGATGCTTTGAATAAGCTGGCTTGTTTGTTACCATCATGGATTTCAAAAGCTTCAGCACACCAGGTATGCATTTTGTGCTCTGTGTTTATGAAAAGTTTCTGAATTGAAAGTATATTATGTCTTGATTTAGCTCAGATGAAGTGTTACTTTACTGTTCTTCTTACCATTATATGCTCATCTTCAACTTCAGAGGCGTGGTCGTGCTGGCCGTGTCCAACCTGGAATTTGTTATAAACTCTATCCAAAAGTTATCCATGATGCAATGCCTCAATATCAATTACCTGAGATTCTTCGAACTCCTCTACAAGAGCTCTGTCTGCACATCAAAAGTTTGCAACTAGGAACTATTGGATCATTTTTAGGAAAGGCACTTCAGCCTCCAGATTCTCTTGCTGTTGGAAATGCAATTGAACTTCTTAAAACACTTGGTGCATTAGATGATATGGAAGAGCTTACTCCACTAGGTAAATTATACTATAAGTTTCAAACATGAATTACCTTGTAAACTGAATCTTGATTAGTGGATATATAATTTTTATGTGGTAGGACGCCACCTTTGCACTCTTCCTTTGGACCCAAATATTGGAAAGATGCTTCTCATGGGATCTATTTTCCAATGCTTAAATCCTGCATTAACTATTGCATCTGCTCTGGCTTATCGTGACCCGTTTGTCTTGCCAATAAATCGAAAAGAGGAAGCAGATTCTGCAAAGCGATCCTTTGCTGGTGATTCTTGCAGGTTGTATCATAATCATTATCCAATTGGCACGATTTCTGTATAAGATTGGATGCCTAATTTTCTCTATATCTACATATTGCTGATATTTTTTTCTTGTTTGTTCTAGTTTTTTACTGATATTGAGATGTATGAAATTGCAGTGACCACATAGCTCTACTCAAAGCATTTGAAGGATGGAAAGAAGTCAAACAAAAGGGACAAGAAAGATCATTTTGCTGGGACAACTTTCTTTCTCCTTTGACATTGCAAATGATGGATGATATGCGAATGCAATTTATAGATCTCTTATCCGACATTGGCTTTGTAAATAAGTCAAAGGGGCCAAGCGTAAGATCTTAGAACTCTCATCTTGATTTTTTTTCTCATTTCTGATCATTTTTTGCTATCTTTCCCCTCTGTTTCCCATCTCTTATTTGAATAGTCTAGTTTTAGTCACCAATAAATGAGGTAGACATTTTTTAAGATTTCTTGTAAATCAAGTGGTGCTTCAAAAAAGAGTGACTGAGCTATCCAGCTTGTTTAGTGTCAAGAAATTTGAGCGAGGAATCAAAAGAAACATTTCCTGCATAAATGAGTCATTGAAGCCAAATTCAAAATGAAGAGATAAGCAACGTCAATGATATACAGAATAATTTATTTAAGGAAATTGAAAATAAATTTAAATTAACTAGGATAAGCGAATAGTCTTCATGTGGTTTTTATCCTCGGTAATTATTGTATTGATACTAATTAACTTGGATGGGTAAGTAAATGACGAATTGCCAATTGTCCTAAAATTTTGAACTTGTAGTTGAAATATAATTTAATTATTTATATTATCTCTTAACATAATATCTCATATATATGCCATTTTTTTTGTCTTTACATGTGTTTTTTATGAGGGATTTTTTTTTTGCTGAGAATCAAACTTTGCACTTTTAACTGTGATATCATGACAAATTTTTAACTATCTCAAGAGCTTCAGCGTATGGGAGAAGGATAATTTGACCATTTATATTATCTCTTTGCAGGCGTACAACCAATACAGTCACGATTTGGAGATGGTCTGTGCAATCCTTTGTGCAGGTCTGTATCCCAACGTCGTACAGTGTAAAAGAAGAGGAAAACGAACAGCTTTTTACACGAAAGAAGTTGGGAAAGTTGATATCCACCCCGCATCCGTCAATGCAGGGGTTCATCTCTTCCCTCTTCCCTACATGGTTTACAGTGAGAAGGTGAAAACGACTAGCATTTTCATTAGAGATTCTACAAATATATCAGATTATGCTCTGTTGCTGTTCGGTGGTAATCTCATACCCAGCAAATCCGGTGAGGGGATCGAAATGCTCGGAGGTTACCTTCATTTCTCTGCATCCAAGAGCGTTTTGGAGTTAATAAAGGTATTTACAACATGCAAACATTTTTTTTTGTGAACTATTTCTAGATGACACTATTCAATGCTAAGCCTCCCCCATTGTTAAAATAAATTAAAGTTAACTTACGTTATTATGTTATTTAAACATTGGTTTTTAGAATAGAGCGTGAAAAGTTATTAGAATATTCATTTGATGCTCATCATAGAGATATTTGAACCAAAAGAGAAGATGCTTCCACTCTTATGAGTGTGTCATGTAACATGTTCATTGTAGAAAACGAAATGAATTTAAAATATGAAAAACGCCGAAAAGCATTTTGCTAAAAAGTCAAGCTACTCGGGATGAAATTCACGAGTGAGATGACATCATCGAATGCTATTTTTCAAAATGACTAAGGTTGTTAAAGATCTTATGCTTGACATTTGCAATAATGACCAAGGTTTTTAATGATCTTCATGACATTGCAGAAATTGCGCGGGGAACTCGACAAGCTTCTGAATAAGAAGATCGAGGAGCCAGGATTTGATATTTCTACAGAAGGAAAGGCAGTGGTTGCTGCTGCTGTTGAGTTATTAAACAGCCACAATGTAAGTCACTAATTTCAGGGTGACTTCCTTGTCTATATAAATATTAAATAGGATGGCTTGTAGTACTCCAAATAATTACTGCTATGATTTTTATGACCCATTTTTGGTCCATGAAATCAATGTAGTTCCATAAGGTTATGTGCTCATAATTATTAGCTTTTCTGATTTTGTGACATTTGCTCGCCCAAACTCGACCTTTTTGGGTTGAGATTTCCAGTTTTGAATCAATTTTGCCCCTTTTATTTGCATACGCTCAGATGGTTTCATTGAGTCCAAAACGACCTTGCTTTAGTCGAGAAATTATTAGTCGTTAAGCGTCGAAGGTGCCTACTGTGCTTCTGTGTTGCAGTTCGACTTTCTCTTGCGTCTATTTGCTATGGAACGACCAGTTATCTTTTTGAATAATTTCTTGCAAAACTGAGCGTTCGTCATTTGCAGTATTTTTGAATTCTGAAAAACAGAGTTCTTATTTAAGCTTTCTAATGCCATTTCGACTCGTTCCTCTCGAAGCTCTCAAACTTGTTATTCAACCAAGTAAATACCAGCCTTCAACCCTCGATTCAAACCTGAGCCCGATCACAAGCCATCGATCTTTGGGAAGGAAAACGAGAGAGCTTGGATGTAATCCTGAAAAAAGTAAAATATCATTTTCAACGATTAAAGGCTTCTTTTTTCAGATAAAATACAATACCCTCTTCATTAAAACACCACATTAAGGTGCCAAAATTAGTAAATTACGCTTGAGACGATTGGTAGTAGAAAATTCGCAATCTTTAAGGCAGCACATGGAAGAGATTGAAACGTCAACGGTCGGCATGGACCCTGTCTATGAAATATGAATATACGACAACTAATTCAGACAACATATTAAATGTTTGGTCTTCCAAGTTTGATCAACTCTTAAGAGTTACTCTACGTCAATGCTTTAGTCAAACTGTCATCCTATTCAGATCTGTCCCCCAATTAATCACAACCTTTCAATATTTTGAATATTTCAATCAATATATCACTTTCCTATAATTAAATATTAGAAATTTCTACTTGTTCAATATTGTTCGATTCGAGTAAAAAAATTGTATAATTTCATTCTCGAGTATTATCTGAAAATTTACTTTCATCGGGAGATGATTTATTTATCTACGACGCACAATCATTATCGATTCATCTCAGCAAGCACGAAGAAATTCTTAAAGGATTCCTTGAAAATATTTCGTATAATTACGATTTACATTAACTATTATGGCAATTTCGTTAAAGTTGAAGTTTGTTTTCCGTTCTTTTAATCGATTTTATTTATTTTGGTTTCTAACCGTTTTTCATATACAAATGTTCGAATTGTAAGAAAATTGTTGGCTAAGGCAAAATTAACGAAAGTGATAAAGATGCAAGAAACATAAACTCATGAGGTAAATTAATCTTTTTTGAATTATCGGGAGTCTCGAGTGCATGAGATTTGAACAGTTGCAAACACGGACGTCTTTATGTTTAGTATTATAGCAAAAACTCATCGAAACGGAAGGGATACGTAAAATGATACGTGGAATTTGGACTTTAGCCTATGAAAATGATACAGAACAAGACACGTCCCAACAATTTTGAATTCATCATCATCAATCCCATTTTTCTTGTATTATGTTAGTATAATATCATTTGTGTTGATCCATTCTCAACTAAGAACGAACCCGTTCTCAACTAAACCGCTAGCGTTAATGTAAGAAGTAAGAACAAGTTAAGTACACCTAATCCTCGTCGTTAATCTTAATTATAAGTAAATATAAACAATTTATAGGTTGATATCGATCAGAAGACCGTGACAAGAGTGGTTTAGAATGAGCAAGAGAAAACGACACGTCCAGAAAAAATACGACAATTACATTAAACAAACTTTTGGCTGCTCCATCCGCATAACTAGGTCTGCTACAGTCTGGTTTGGGTCGGTTTTGAAATAACCAAACCGATCATTTGGTTTGGAAGTCATTAATGGAGGATCGGTCTCCAACCAAACCCTAATTTTCAGTCGAAGACGATTTCTTTTAGTTGAACTCCATTTTGTTATTTCAAAGTAGTGATTAAATGTATTCAATTTTAGAAAATCAGCAGCTAGGATACATGATTACACGGCTTTCAAACTTGGTTCGAAATTTTGTAAATTCATATGATTTTTTGGACAGTTGATTCAATTGCGGGTTCTAGTTTTATCAATCTTTCGTTTCATGTCCTCGAAAATTCTTATCGAAAGAAGCTATATTCATTGTATTTCGGCTTATAACACAGGAGATGGAAAGAAGAACAGACGAAAAAACATCAGTAGAAATTTCATCTTTCGTAGTTGATCATAAAATAGATAAAAACAAATTGGATCATTTCATCCATCACTTTTTTCATCTAAGGCAGCAACGTATCTGTGTTTTTGAAGTATAATTTCAAATCAGTGTAGAACAAAAATTCCAAACTACAGGATCCAAACCCTTTTTGTCTCAAGAAGATAATGGATAAGAAGAAAGCAAATTCGCAGGAATGCATGGCGAATTCCGCCATGAACGAGCATGAAGCTTAAGAATCTGCTTTGCTTTCTCCTTCGCCTTGCTCCCACATTCAACCTGAAGAATCAAACACAGTTTTGCGACAACACCTAAACTCAACATATCGTGAAGAACAGCCGGAGTAGCCGAATATTTCGATATTGAGCTCAAAATCCTCACTGCTTTCTCGTTTCCCAACTGAGAAACCCTAAGAATTTTCTTCGAAACAATCGCCAATCCAGCACCGTGTCCTATCAACTCGGCCCGGCCGTTTGCGCAGCCGCAGAGCAAGTCCAAGGCGGTGAGCATCATTTCCGATGATCGGCGCTCCGGCGAGGTCAGTAGAAGCTCGATAAGAACTGTTACGCCGCCGGCGTCGACGGCTTTTAGTCGGTTCCGGCCAGATGGAAGAAGGGTTATGAGTATTTGCAGTGCTGCTATTGAAGATTGGTGGGAAATTTGATCGCTCAGAACTTGGATTATTTCTGTGAAGAACTCGGGTCTGAAATCAGTTTTTGTTGGATCTGTGAGTTCGAGAATGGATTTCAATAACATAGTTGAATAAGCTCGTGAATCGTAGCTCCCTCGTTGCATTACTTTGACCAAAGCTTCGATGAATTCGCCATTTTTTGCTCCTAGAGATGTCAGTCCAGATTCCGAGATTTGCAGATTATGTAGAGTGCTCAACGCCTCGTCGCACGCTCTCATGTCGGAATCTTCTTCTGGCCAGTCGGAAACGGCGGAGATTATCAGCGAAGACAAAAAATCGACGGCTCCAGCGGATTCGATGCAGCGTTTATTACTCTCGCTCTCGGCGGCGATTGATCGGAGATTTTTCAGGCATTTGAGCTGAGAAAGAGGCGATTTTGCATCGCTGAGAATCTTGACGATCTGGTTCTTGCTCACCGGAGGTTTCGGCGTTGGAATTCTCTCGACGTTGCTAGAGGCGTTGACGGTGCACCACGCTTGAATAAGCCGCCGGAGAGTGTGGTTCGGAGTTAGATCGGAGCCTGAGAGAAGTTGCTTCGAAACCGGACAAAAATCGTTTCGATTTGAATACAACCATTTCTCTATGCTTTGACGGTCGTAGGTTATCCCCGACGAAACAGTGACCGGATCTTTCATGATCTCCAGTGAAATCGGACAGAGAAAATAAGGAGGAACGTCGATCTCCGACATCTTCGCGACTTTCCGGCCGGCGAGAAATCCCAAGAAAAAGAGAGAAACGTTGATCGGAGATGGTCAGATCGGTTATGAAACGGTTTGAATGAGTTCGAGAGAAGAACAAAGGCCTGATTTTTATATCATCGTCCACGAAGGATGTGTTCAAAAGGAGAAAGTCAAACACAAGGAATATTCAAAGGAGGGAGGGAGAGAGGAGGTTTTTAGAGAGAGAAAGTCAAAGGGGGTTGTAAATTGCGTTGGCGGACAGTCAACTTAAGCAGGCAACAGCTGTGGACACCAAACCTTCGTATTCGCTTACAAAATACTTTAAATTGGACAATAATATCGTGTGTTAAAAACACAAGTCTTCATATATCGTTACCACGAGGCCTATGGGATGAGTTTTTATATTATCAAATCAAGTTTTGACCAATAAAAATACTGTATAATGAAACCGTATAATACAATTTGATTAAAATACGTACATTTGTGAAGATAGCTAGAATATTATACGTACATACGTATATTTGTGTGTTTGTACATATATTTCAAACGTAGCGTACCAGCGATTTATAAACCAAAATTATTCTACGTAGATGTCAAGCAACTTTTGAGCAAAAGCAACCTTATTTTAATGAAAATGCAGTCCAAATTTCATAGTTAAAAAACGTGTAATTCCACGATAAATAATATACCTTTTTTGCATATTTTAGTCTGTAATATTTAATAAAATTAACACGACAAACAGAACATTGCAAATAACAAACTTGGTGAATCAAAATGACATGATTTCATCGTTTAATCTGCTGTTTTTCTAACATTACTACTCGATTTCATCGTATTATCTTTTCCTTCAGTAACATTGTGACTCGATAAAGATGGAAATGGTGTAATTCAGCTCCATTGAGTACAAATTTTTAACCATTTTATCAAAATTGGCATACGTTGATGATAATTTGGTCATTTTCATTCCCTCGGTATTGCACATCACTTAGGGACAATTTTTTGAATGATATTCATTTTTTGATTTTACCGACGACCGAGCCTGTGATTTCTAGCTATGACACGATAACATGTTGCTGACAATTCCAAAAAATAAAGTTGGTAAACTAAAATTAATTTGTAATTTGTATTCTATTAATAAAAGAAGATATTGATGGGTTTACTAGTAAAAGAAAAAGGGTAGGTAAAGAGAAATGCAAGTTACTTTAGGAAGTGGAATGTGCAAACTATCGAGCATACTGGTCCAAGTGTTTTGTCTGCGATGGATAAGTCGCACGTGGTAATATGTCTTCATGCATGCATTTCGAATATATTACATGACCTATAAAAAAGTTACGTACTAAATCAACGTTAAAATTGCACGTTAGTATGTCTTCATGCATGCATTTAGATGGGGATGCCTCTTGAAATATCGTATATTTTGATCCGGAGAATTTCTCTATATTATTAACGTATGGAGACGACACATTTTTTCAAAATTTTTGAGATTTATAAATGTAAAGATTGCTTCAATACTCCATTCTTGGTTGGATTCGATGGATTAAGTGTTTAAATTTAACTACAATTCTATCTTTTAAGCATTAGTGGAGAATGTCCCGAGTCTTTTAGTGCAGTTGTTCACTGATTGATTTATATTATTACAACTAAGTCTCTGTCACGTTTGGCTACTTGGTGGGTTAGGTCTTAATTTCAGGGGGTAATGATCTAACATATAACCTATAATTTAAAAACGCACGTGGAAAACTCAACATCATAAAAAAATAGGAAAAATCTAGTAAATAAATAAAAAAAATCCACAAAAATAGTAGATATAAACGATAATAAGGATCATAAATACATGCCGTTGCAAGCCGACGGCCGACTATGCGTAACGATTTGTGACCATATCAGAGGGCTTTGATCGATCCTATCGACCATGTTCGAAATTATGATGCGGAATTAGACTTAATGGGTTTGACAATACGTATAAAATTAACATTTTTGAAGGAATTATTTGAAATTTTTTAATTTGCGAAACGTGAGTAAATCAATTTGAACACGGCCGTCGAAAATTGCTCAAGGGAGTGTCTCTTTAATTGCTCATCCAATCAGAGTGCTTCTACGATCGGGTCAACTTTCACTACTCTTTTTCATTTATTTGCCTTTTTAGAATAATAAAATATTTAATAGTCTGCGAATAAATTAAAAGTCAACTCCTGCCAACAGCTGCCACGTGTAGAGACTGTAGTGAGCATATTAGTTCAAGGTGTATAAACTGGTGGTTCTTGTTAAAGGGTGACTTTGAATTTAGTGTATTAAATTTGAAACTCACCACCGACGGAGTAATTTGATACTACTCTCTCCGAATATGCCGGTTTGGTTGACTTTTTCTTGCTTATTTAGAACAAATTATAAATAATTATCGAGTTGAATAAGTGATTCTAATTACATTTGCGACGTCCCTCCGTATTTCTTTTCTATTTAACTAAACAAAATTAACCCTAATTTATGTTATTTTTCTTCTAGTTGATGTTATTGGTTTTGTGGGGAGTTGGGTTGGGTTGAGTTTGTGCCAAAATTAACCCTAATTTAGTGGAGGGTCGGGATTGATAACAAGTCATAGTACAATATATCAATTTACTAAAATTTATGATTTTAAATATCGGCTACAAATACTGTGCTACTGTGAGATGTAAATTGATATTTACTATTTTTATAAAAATCTTAAAAGAATAAATAAAAGCAAAATAACTTATAGGTGACAAGTGCTCTAAAAAATTATCAAAAAATAATTAATAAAATATTTATTATATACGCATTAGGCTAAGAACAAGCCCGAGGCAACTAGCTTCGACCATTTTACAAGAATAATATAAAGAATTAAATTACATGCAAAGTATCGCAGTCTAAGCAAACCCTAAAGTATTTCGAGGCATAAGATCTTGTTCTACACAGATTACGAATCTAGAACAGCGTCTAATGCTTCTGTTTCCTTTCTTTACCCTACAATATAGCATATATAGTCTCCCATCTTCCATCTTTTACTAAATTCAACCAGGAAGAAATAGGTCAGGCCACGAAATCCGGCAACAACTGTGCACGAATCGTTTTCTGTTCTGAATGGTCTTCGGAGAGTTTGGCGAGCTCGTCTGGTTCTCCGATGTCGAAAACGAATCGTTTGCGTTTATAGCAGTCTCAAATGGATTGATCGGGGGTTCTGAATATGGTGGGGGAGCCCGAGAGTGAGGGAGACACCATTGCCGGAGAAACGAGGCATGTATTTCTCGTTATTGTATCGGCAGATTTGACCGATCAGAAAGTCTACGAATCCGCCGGAAAAAATCAGTTTGGTTCGCCGGAATTGGCTTCCCGTCAGCGACTTTTGATTGAGCTTGGTTTCCGTTGATGAAATAGGATAAAGAATTTATTTTCATTTCGGAGCTCTTCGGTTTTTTGGGACTTGATCCAAGCTCCGACGGCCTGGGAGCTTCAACGAGGATGAATTTTGAGCGTTTCTTCCCATGGAGGATTTTGAGGCTGTGATCGTAGAAAGTTCGTCTATAGAATGAGAACTTGGATGAAGATCTTGATTTGGAGGAGCTTTTACTGGGGCGTTAATGGAGTTTAGAGATGAATTTTCTGCAGAACCAATCTGTTCATGCTCATACATTTCTTCAACCATTGGCTCCCATAGACGAACTCTTGCGTTTATAAACCAGTTAGAAACCTGCAATTTGTTGTCAAAAACCAAACACTTAATTTCAAGTTCATAGCAGACGATCTTAAGAAAATGACTTGATGAGTCGTAAGCTTGTTGGCAAGTCACCGACCGACTAATTTCTCTTACGAAATACACTGCAGTGGACAGTTAGATTTCAATATTAATCATCGTTCTTATAATATATATTTCAATTGCAAAACTCAATGAGTTAATTTTGATTAGTGATTGTCTCATACATCCATAGTTTTTTCTTTTCTAAGACTTCCAAGTAAATTTCAGAATCCATGATTTTCTCATTTTCGATCTTGCTTTCTAATTTGGTTTTTCAACGTATATTCAGTTCCCGAGGAGAACTGGACAGAACGGGTCTTGCCCGTCCTATTTGAGGCAAGGACTTTACACTTTACACTCTTGTAGTTGTATTGCTGAAAAGCAGGCTTATTTCCCGTGAGATGGGCCAAGTGGGATGCTTTTAACCAGAATAATTTCATGTTCTTCGAAAAAAAAAACACTTCCATCATATTTAAAGCAATTCTCACTTGTTATATGATGTCAGAAAAGGTTAGTATGACGTTAATAAATAATTTTAGCCTTAGTTCTTCTGCATGGAATTTTTTTTATCAAATTAGGTTTAGGAAAAAGCTAAATCTTATGACATAGTTCAACAAATTAATTCCAAATTGCTAAAACTAATACTCACGTCAGATGAAATGGTCCATGAACTACCCATTTTGTCCGCACAGAAGAAAAAAGAAGCTCATCAATTACCTTCAAAATTTCCTTCCCTGGCCAATCAAAATTCTAATATTGTCTTTAAAAAGTCCTAAGATTGGGCTAAAACCCTCGCTTTAAATTTAACTATTGTAGGTATATCCTAATTAGATGTTAACTCTGGGTAGCAAATCTCTAGGCAGTAGCACGATCAAAATATTTCAAATTCAAGCGAAGTGGGCTATATTTTCTTGGCTGAAATTTGCCATTGACTTTCGAGAAAATCTGGTAAAATATGACCAATAATTTCACATTCAAAGAACTGATGTCAAATAAATCTCAGGAAGAATGTTAATTTCAATTAATGATTGGTCTTGCACACAATGACCAATTTGCTCAGGCAGCCTACAAATAATTACGTTAATTTTTTCAATCACTATTTTTAATTTTTCATCCACTACATGAGTTTGCATTTATAGATCGCTTTAATGTCTAATAATACTAATTAGTTACACAAAATAAATTCATGAAGGGTCATCTTTCTTACAATCAGCTTCGTACCCACAAATTCAAAAAAGGTGGAGAAAAGTGCAGAAGCTATAATTATTAATGCTTAAACAGTTAAACCTACATGGTAACAGGCTGCCTCTTACTTTAATCTAAGAATTTTAGAATGTGAGGCAGGGGGGTTTCTCCTTTTCTTTTCTTTTCTTTTTTTTTGCTTTTTCATATTTTGCATCGTCTGTCTATGGGGAATGGGGATTCAGAATACAACCACACACACGTGCACGCATATGTACACATAATCTACCATGTCCCACCCTCACGGACACAGACTGTGCCTAACAATGTGTGAAAGATTAGATGTGATTATGTGATAATTCGTAGCCCAAGGGGTTTGGTAATAAAAATAGAAACTCTTCTAAACTAAAACCGTTTTAATAAGCCCAAAATTTAACTTTTGATATATATTTCCCTAGTAGTGTAGAAGTGGTTTTGAACAAATTTTACGTAAATTTTAATCATTTAAAAATTTTAAATTTTTACATTAAACTAACCATCTTCTCCCTCCCACACCCTTTCTCTGCCAATTCTAATGTATCTTTACAAGTTGACTCCAATAATTAGTAGTAACTCTTGGCTTACATCTATCTAGCTAGATAAAATAATCTACTTGTGCTTATGCCAAACTAATTTCCTAGTTAACTTCACCGTTGGGTGCCACTGTTCAACTTGGGCAGCGTTATTAAACATGGTCTTCCAAAACTAATGGATTTGTTTTGAAAATTTGCAAATGGATTCATAACCTTTTGTTAAATTGATTTGTTATACTAACTTGAAATAGTGGCTCATGAACAGACTCCGGATCAGCAGCTTTGATACAATGCATTTCTAGGGTTATACTTTGTATGGTTAAGGCAGGCAATACAAAGCTAGAAATAGGGAGAGAGACAGAGAGACAGAGAGAGAGAGAGAGAGAGAGAGAGAGAGAGAGAGAGAGAGAGAGAGAGGGGAGATGAGCACTGAGAGTGGTAAGGGGCTTCCCTTATTCTGTTTTCTCTCCTTTTCTTATCTTTTTTTTTAAATCTTATAACTTTTTAATTTAAAATCTTATGGTTAAGAACTATTCAAGCTCCATAGCAGACAATTTTATTTAATCAACAAAATTTTAGAATATCATGTTAGTTAACTAATAACTCTAATTTAGGGCTAGTTTATTAATAGTGCTTTGCATGCAAATTTAACGTAAACAAAAAATTAATTAGAACAGAAAAAACATTTTATTCTTAAACAAACTAAAAACTGTACGCTATGTTGGTATGCCTTACATATAATGTTTTTTCATCTCAATTATAATCAAATTTACAAAAACAAAAAATAAGTTTTAAATTATTGAAAAGTTAAAGATAAACCTAAGAATTTTCTAATCTTCGACCAATTTAATTCAAAGTAAAAGGTTATTTATTTGAAAAAAATAGTAATGAAAATTCGAAACATTACTATAATCTATTTCAAATTTTACAGTACAAAAAAATAGGAAATTTGAGTCATTAAAAAAAAGAAGATAGTAGAATTAGTTACGAAGTCGAGCTAAAAACGAATTTTGTGCTTATTTGGTTACCCTACACTTAAATGAACTTTTACTTGCAAAAGATACTACTCAGAAAAAAATAATGCCAAACAGGTTATCATATAACGATCAATTAGAAGCGAAAAATAAGAGAACCACAAAACCAAAGGGAGAAACGTGTCATCTATAGACAGACACCACAAACTTAGCACAGTAAATTTATAAGATTAAATTGTAGGGTAAGGGAATGTCCATCTTTTTTTTTTGTTAGGCCAGAAATGCAAGTGCATGTATATCTAATTATATCTCAACAAGTCTAGAAATGTTAGAAACAGAGACCAATCCCTTCCCTTTTTTTCTCTCCTAGAGACCAAGAATATGGGAAGAAAAGGAAGCTTCCACTGTCAAGTAGAGGCTGCAGATTTGTTCTTAGAAGCATTCTTGTTGTTTTCTTTTTTCTTTTCAGAAAGGCAGGATATGCTTTTTTTTAATGTTTTTCAATGATGGGTTCATGTTGTACATGTAATTAATCACAAATCAATACCAGCCAAGTGAGATTATATATGATTGGAGAAGAGAAACCCAAACCAAGTATTTTCGAGCTTCTTTTTCTGGTGGGATAGAGTCATAGGTCATCCTAATTCTTCAATGAAGAGAGACGTTTTTATATGTTTTTCTAATTTTCAGGGCATACTTGTTTCTATTCCATAGAAAGTGATTTTCATTGGGCCAACAACAAATTATTGTAGCTTTTGAATAATATAATATTCTTCAAATTTCAGCAACATTTTGGCTTATAAATATGCAAAGTTCACCGCAATCAAAAGCACAGCTTTCTCTAAGGTCTATTTAGCTTCCACTTCTTTTGAAGTGGAAAAACCTCTCTTTTGGCTCGTGTTCTCATCTCTTTTTTTAGGTTTTTTTTCATCAATGGAGGTTGAGAATCCTAAGCTTTCGGCTTTCTGGCAAAGGCTCAAGACCTTACCTAAGAATATGACTACGAAAATAAAGAAGCTCGGTCAAGATGATCCAAGGCGGATCGCTCACTCACTAAAAGTTGGATTAGCCCTCACATTGGTTTCATCTTTCTATTATTGCAGACCTATTTATGATAATTTTGAGGAATCTGGAATATGGGCTGTGGTCACAGTTGTCGTGGTCATGGAATTCACAGTTGGTACGTAACTACTAACTATATCTACATTGAAAATGCTACTTCAATGTTGTATGTATTATGGGTTGATATTATAAGCAAACTGTGTCATGATCCTGAGTCTAATAAAAAAACGTTTGTCTAAACCATCGTGAAGCTAACTCTTTTAAATCAGGTGGAACACTGAGCAAAGGACTTAATAGGGGCCTTGGAACATTGCTAGCTGGTGGTTTAGGCGTTGGAGCTGAATATTTGGCAAGTCTTTCGGGAGATAAAGCAGAGCCTATTCTACTAGGACTTTTTGTTTTCTTGCTGGGTAATCCTCTATTGAATCATAATAGTTCTAATAGCAGTTTTTTCGGTGGGTTTATATTGATTAACTTGTGATTATTGTTGGCAGCTGCTGCAGCAACATTTTCCAGATTTTTTCCAGGGATCAAAGCAAAATATGACTATGGAGTTTTGATATTCATATTAACTTTCAGTCTGGTGGTGGTTTCTGGTTATCAAGCAGATAAAATGTTGGAGATGGCAAATGATAGGATACTAACCATTTTAATAGGTAGTGGTATCTGCGTGTTGGTCACCACTTTTGTCTGCCCTGTTTGGGCTGGTGAAGCTCTTCATAACTCAGTTGCTTCAAATATAAACAAGTTAGCAAGCTATCTCGAAGGTAATAAATACAGTAAATGAAATCAAAATGAAAAATGATTTCAATTTTCAATCAAATTGGATTGAAAATTTGGACATTCAACAGGGTTTGGAAGTGATTTTTTAGGAAGTTCAGGAGATGAAGTTGAGGGGCAGAATGATAGGTCATTCCGTCAAGGAATTAAAACTGTCCTACATTCGAAGAGCTTGGAAGAATCCTTGGTGAGTGAAATTATTCTTACTTTTATCAAGAATATCACATTCCTTTTTTTTCCCATCAATCATTGACGAATTTGAAAGCATTGATTTTGACTTAAATGAGCAAAACTAATAAAAAAACTAAAAAAATAATTTAACACGATCCTGTTAGTTTTGAAATCCATAACATAAAACTAACTACAAATAGAAACTAAACCAATCAAATATGGGAGAGAGCTGATAGTCTAAAAACAAATGCAGGCAACTTTTAGTTGGTGGGAACCCAGACACGGCAAATTCGGGTTCAGACATCCATGGAAACAGTATTTAAAGATTGGAGGAAGTACAAGACAATGTGCTTACCAAATTCAAGCTCTTGACGGCTACCTTAGTTCTCAAATCCAAGTACTTAGTCATCTCCCTTCTACTTCTTTTTGCAAAGCATTATTTCCTGTAAAAAAAAAAACAAACTTGTTTTTAATTTGTATCAAGAAGCGGCATTTGAATTTTCTGTTTGATTCTATATGCTTATGTTCAATTTAGGGGTAAAAGCTAGCTAGAATAAAAAGGCATCAAATACATTAATTTAACCAAATATATTGAAATATTTAAATGAAGGTTCCTCAAGAATTTCGAAGAATGATTCAAGAGTCATGCATAAGGATGAGTTTGGAGTCAGGAAACGCACTAAAAGCAATGGCCTCAGCTATTAAAGATATGACAGATCCTTCAACTGCCAATTCGCACCTGGAAAATGCTAGAAGCTCAGTCATTGACTTGAAAAATTCATTCAAAGTTGGTTCTCTTGATCGGACAGAGATCCTGGAAATTATCCCAGCTGCCTCAATGGCCTTAATACTAGCGGAGATAGTAAATTGTGTCGAAGAAATTTCAAAATCAGTCGAAGAACTTTTTCAGCTAGCAGGCTTTACAAGCTTACAAAAGAATGTATCTTCTGCAAAGCCTCGATTACTTCATAGAGGAACCATAAGACCTGTTCCAGACACAGACGTTTCTGAACAGGTCATTGAAGTAGGAGATGAAGAACAGAATGTTTCACCAGGGAATAAGAACCCAAAGTAAGCAACGGCTGGCCAAACAATTTCTTGGATAGCAATTACACGGTACTATTGAAGTCTATAGTTAAAATAGACAGTACTTCACATCTGAGATTTTGGAAAGTTTCAGAGTCCAACTTTCATCGAGGATAGAAGTTGTTTTATAGTATGAGAAGATACATCAAATAGTGAAGTTATCATGCAAATATCATCTGGTTTCTGAGATATAGACAAGAAAATATGTAATTACCGTTCGGCTTTCATTTAAGAGACAAGAATCCAGATGAAAGAACACAGAAAGAATATCTGTTTATGGATAATGGATAAAAGAAGATTAACTAATTATAATGGCAAAAATGTCTGAAATACACTGCGCTTTATCCTGTACCAACTACAAAGCAGTGAACTGTGCTTTTTAGCTGTCCTCTTTTTTTAGAGTTTAATTTATAAATCATGACATGAGTCCATTGAAGAGGCTTCTCTATCTTTCTCTTCCTAGCACTTAAGATATATCCCATAATAACAAGCGAATAGTAGAGGATGAAAATTTTAACTGTTCTGAGTTTCTAAGTGAAACTTGCTCGTTAACTGCAACAAACTCTTCAACCAAGACGAAGGACATTGACCAAATAGCAAGAAAAAACTCACATAGTCCTCGTGCGCAGGAAGATTCAGATAAGCTCTCGCTGCTGAGTACCGTCAAAACTAAAAACGGAAAAATCGCTCACGAATTACAACGTCAGTAGCTACCAGCACTCGCGACTCCTTTTCCAACGTCGATTTCCTGCATCCAGTGAAAGCAAAGAAAACAATATCGAAGTTCTAAAAAAAACTATGAGATCGTCGATTTCAGATATCACAAAATCAACAGCTAGCCGTGGAAATGATGACGAAAATTGTCACCTAGCTTCGGTACAGCTTTCGGTTAAAAATAGCACTCAGCACAACCAAAAAAACAGCATGAAAAGACGAGATTGAGACGAACTGACAGTGAACGAATACAAAATCCAACACACAGAGAGTCGACGTTCAAGAGCGAACCATTGAGACGATCGGAAAGAGTTCCAAATTGAGAAGGGAAATTGGGCTTTTCGCTCCATAAAACTACTCCCCCAGAAAACGTGCTTGAGAGACCAATAGACTTGTTTGAATGAGAATATATATACGCCCGAATTTGGGCCTCAAGGCCCAAATACTAGACACCATTTTGCACATTAAGAAGCTAAAATTGCTGCTTTTATCATTTGAGATCCTAATCAGTCTTATTTTACAGAAATAGATGTCTTCGGATGCGATTTCAAGCAACTTGGATCGACGTAAGTCGGTGTATAAGTTCGACACGACCCGAGTTTACAAAAAAATAATAAAAAACAAATTAACAACAATTTTAATCTCAATATTTTTTATATTTTAAATTTACTTTAAGGTCACTTGATAATCGTCAAATTCTCTCCATGCTAATATTCTTCAAAAGTCAACGTCAATGTTTTATTTGGGATGAGACAAAATGGAGGTGTCTCGTTGATATTTGGAATTCTTTTTTTGTGTGCTTTTCTATCTTTTGAGCCCCCGTAGCTTTTTTGGCTTCTCCAATATTCTAGCAACTTGCATGTCACGCACTCGAGACCTATACTTTATCAAATATCATTATCTTATTTTCTTAATCTTATTCGGACATCGCCATTAGTCGAGCTTTAATCATAATTTGTATTTGACCAATAGCGATATATCAAGTCTAAGCTCTACGTGTCGTTTATTTGTCGGGATTGATTGTCCCTAGCCATTGGTTTGAACTAGTGCTCTAAGGCATTGATTATTAGGCACATGGTGTCCAAGACACCACCGATTTATGTGTCATGTCATTTACATCGTGACAAATGTTTTTGGGGAGAAAAAGCATAGAATACTATTGCCTTCTTGGTTGATAAAAAAATTGTGTGCCTCTTAATGATTTTGTAAATAGGTAATGATATACTTACATTCTTAACATATTTTATTAATTTATGTTCTGATGTGTCGAGTTCTTATAGTACAATAAATATGTCAATGTAAGCTTAAAACGTATTATACAATAAATATTCATTTTTCACTCTTAATCAATATGAAAACATGCACTTTTATTGGTGGTGATTGTGTCAGTTCAAAACACATTATACTATGTAAAAAATAAAACTCTTTAAAATATAATTCAATTTTCACCTCTCCCCGGCAATGAGGGAACCTACAATGTCAAATGCATGTATCTGTCGATTGTTCGTTATCGACTATAATTTGTGGACATAGTAACAATTTTTATTCATCAATAATGATAGCTAATTATACACGTAAAAAAAACTTTGTATGTAGTATATCCTCGTTAATATAGGACAAATATTTATATTTGGTAGCCACATTTTTTAGAGGCTCACTTTTGACACGTGCATGTAACCTAAAAAAAGGGAAAGGGGTGAAAAATGACCTATCAAACACGGCATCGACAAGTTTTTTAATAGTTTTCCTCTACTGTTCTTCATGTCACGTAACATTCCAAGCCTATTCACGTCTTTCCACCTCTTTTATTTAATGTCTGTAAATATCGGTTTACATCATTCCCAATACGACCTTTTTTTATTACCTTTTTTACCCTTGAAATATTTGTATTTTCAAACTATATTGTGAAATTAAATAAGGAATTTGTTATTTAAATTGTTTGAAAATCGTCAAATTAAGAATCACTAATCATAGTGGGACCTAATCTCAACGTAAACCATACAAACTCCTCTGTGGATAAACTCTGTTTTCAAAACCTAATTATCTTCCATTTTTATTAAAATATGTAATTTTTTGGGAAGTTTACAATTTAAGAAAAATATAAATTCAATATTATAATTTTCTTTCATTTATTTGTAAATAGCTAAGATTGATTAAATGACGAAATTAGTCAAACAACACTAAAATTAGCGAACACCATAATAATATATTTTCTATTTAAATGATGACAAATTCAGATGCATAGTTCAAGAATTAAGTGATTTTTAATTTTTAAAATTATATATTCTTGTAATTATATATTATTATTATAATAATTTATTTTGGATTTCTCAGTTAACCCCATGGAATGTCTGATCTTCTTTTAAGTTTTTCATCATGAGTCATATCTCACCGCCAAAGCTTTTAATATTATTTAACAAAACCATAAAAAAAAACATATATTAAGGATATAAGTCTGCGTGGTTCCCACCTCTGTGTTTGTGCTTTGTGTACGACCGACAGGCCAATGATTTGCCTTTTAGGTCTCAAATATTATATTAATTAAATAAATACCATATATAATTTAAAGTTGGTTTATGGAGAATATTTGGACTTAATTAAGAGAAAAATTGTTTATATGGTGTTATTTTGGAACCATATTAGTGGCTAATAACTCTGAACCTGAAAGCCACGAACAATGTTCATCATTAATGGATTGATCCAAAGGAAACTTCGAAGATATCTATTGATTTCTGTAATTAATTGATGACTTTCTTAGATATATTGTTTTTAATTTTTCATCTAAAAAAAAGATTAATGACCTCACCATCGACTTGTATAGTAGACAGAGAGCTCCTCCAATAAAGTAACTAATTTAGTCTCCTTACATTTACTGAATTATTAATTATTATTATTATTATTATTATTATTCAATTATTTTCCAAATATCTAAGGAAACATTTAATAAAAAAATAATAAAATTGGAATAATTCATTTAGGATAAATGCTAAATTACCCATAAATTATATTTAGTTTAAGTTATTTATTAAAAAGAAAACACTTAGGATATCCTTTTCAATTATATTAGGCTTTTAAAATTGAATTAATGTTGAATTATTTAGTTTTGATTCTCGAGGTTAGTAGTCGAATCGTGACCGAAGATGATGGGGCGTGGTGGAGAGAGACCGGTGACTGGTGACTGTGGGTTCCCAACTGCCCTTGCATGTGGTTAACTGTTGAGGAACACTTCACAGTTAACGGAACGTAATTTCTTCAAAAAGGTGAGATCTTTTTAATTATTATTTCGAATTCCTTGATGATTTTGTTTTCTCCTGCATTTTCCCACCGGAAATTTCTCTTCTTTTTTGTTGGGATGTTGAATTTTCCTGTCGAAAGAATCGCTTTTCATGGGTTGAGCTCGGTTGAGATGGTATGAGAGCTTCGTTTTATGCGATTTTCTTCTTCGTTTGGGGGGATTTGTTTTGGGATGTACAGAATCGGCCATTGATAGTCCGTTTTGAAGCTTTTTTTTTCTGTTTTCACGGGGAACCCCCATTTTTGGTCCAGTTGAAGCTTTTGCCTCTTCTAAACATTGTTTTCTATGGTTACTGAAGAATGGAGCGAAATCGAGTTTCTGCCATTGAAGATATTATTAAAGAGCTTGCTCTAGTTTTTCTCCTTCTCTCTCTTTGCACAGCGGGATTCGGCGCCACCGATCCAAACGATCTCGCTATTCTACGGAAATTCGAAAACGGGTTACTGAATTCGGAGCTATTAAAGTGGCCTGAGCATGATAATGACCCGTGTGGCAATGCTTGGCCTCATGTTTTCTGTGCCGGAACTAGGGTATCCCAGATTCAGGTCCAAAATCTGGGATTGAACGGCCCTTTGCCGAAGAATCTCAACCAGTTATCGAAGCTTTCGAACTTAGGTTTTCAGATGAACAAGTTCTCCGGCGTACTTCCATTGTTTTCAGGCCTTTCCGAATTGCGGTATTTGTACTTGGATTACAATGACTTCACCATCATTCCATCAAATTTCTTTTATGGGCTTGATAGTTTAGAGATTTTGGCACTTGATGGGAATTATTTCAATGGAAGTACTGGCTGGATGTTCCCATCTGAGCTTCAAAATTCAGCTCAGTTAACAAATCTTACTTGTATGAGCTGCAATTTGGTCGGGCCATTGCCGGATTTTCTTGGGTCCATGTCGTCTTTGTCTGTCTTGTTGCTTTCTAGAAACAGAATATCAGGTGGGATTCCGGCCAGTTTCGCCGGAATGATGCTGAAGAGGCTTTGGCTGAATAATCAAGGAGACGGTGGAATGATCCGTTCGATCGAGGTTGTGACGTCGATGACTTCACTTACGAGTTTATGGCTTCACGGAAACAAGTTCACCGGAGTTATTCCAGACAGTATTGGTAATCTGAGTGTTCTTCAAGATCTGAATCTTAACGGCAATGAATTTGTCGGTTTGATTCCAGAAAGTTTGGTTAATATGAAGTTGAACCATTTAGATTTGAACAATAACCATTTTATGGGCCCTGTTCCGATTTTTAAAACACCAAAGGCTAGTTTCGCCTCGAATTCTTTCTGTCAATCTTCGGCGGGAGCCAGTTGTTCGGCGGAAGTTATGGCGCTTATCGAGTTTCTTAGTGGGTTGAATTTCCCTTTGAGATTTGTTTCTTCTTGGTCGGGAAATGACCCTTGTCAGAATTGGTTGGGATTGAATTGTGATTCTGCGAGGAAAGTTTCTAGGATTACTCTTGCCAATTTTAACCTAACCGGAACTTTGAGTCCGGCGGTCGGAAAATTGAACTCGCTTAGCCAAATTATTCTTCATACGAACAAATTGACCGGCCGGATTCCGACGAATTGGACGTCGTTGAAATCTTTAACCCTATTGGATCTGAGTCAAAACAATCTCTCTCTTCCCATACCAAGCTTCAGCAGCTCAGTAAAGCTCCTTGTATCGGATAATCCTTTGATCGACAAAAATTCCTCCTCGCCGGCGCCTTCTCCGGGAAAGGGAGCGGCGGAGCCACCGTCTGACACCCGATCATCCTCGTCGACGGGATCAACTTCCGATCAGGCGGTTTCTAACGGAGAATCGACTAAACCAAGGAAATCTCTGACATCTATTCTGCTTTCCATCGTGTTGCCCGTTGTATGCGTTGCAGTTTTCGCTTCTCTGATCACATCTCTCCTCATTTGTTGCTATAAGAAGAAGAAACAGAATTCTCCGGCGCCGGGATCTTTACTGATTCATCCGAGGGACCCGTCGGAAGCGGATAATGTTGTGAAGATCGCCATTGCAAGCGACGTCGCCGGCGCTAATTCTCATCTATCCGGGAGTGGAAGCAGAAGCAGAAGCACCGGCGAATCTCACGTCATCGAATCTGGAAATCTAGTCATCTCAGTTCAAGTTCTACGAAACGTGACGAAGAATTTTGCCAAAGAGAACGAGCTCGGAAGAGGCGGGTTCGGAGCAGTCTACAAAGGAGAGCTCGACGATGGCACGAAAATCGCCGTCAAAAGAATGGAGTCCGGAGTAATAACGAGCAAAGCATTGGACGAATTTCAGGCCGAAATCGCCGTTCTTTCTAAGGTCCGGCATCGACATTTAGTTTCGCTTCTGGGGTATTCAATCGAAGGCCATGAAAGAATCCTGGTTTACGAGTACATGCCTCAAGGAGCTCTGAGTAAGCATCTTTTCCATTGGAAAAGCTTGAAGCTTGAGCCTCTTTCATGGAAGAAGAGGCTAAGTATTGCCCTGGATGTGGCTCGAGGAATGGAGTATTTACATACCCTTGCTCATCAGAGCTTCATCCACCGTGATCTTAAACCGTCTAATATTTTACTTGGAGATGATTTTCGAGCCAAAGTTTCGGATTTCGGACTTGTGAAACTCGCTCCAACCGGTGAGAAATCGGTCGTCACTCGGCTCGCCGGAACTTTTGGGTATTTAGCGCCGGAATATGCAGGTAATCAATAATCTTCCGAACTAATCTTTGTTTCCAATTATGTAAATTAGCTTTTTGTAATAATCAAACTGTTTTTGCAATTCAGTGACAGGAAAAATCACGACAAAAGCTGATGTTTTTAGTTTCGGCGTTGTACTGATGGAACTCTTGACCGGTCTGATGGCTCTGGACGACGACAGACCGGAGGAAAGCCAGTATTTAGCGGCCTGGTTCTGGCAAATAAAATCAGACGAGGAGAAACTAATGGCCGCCATAGATCAAGCCATTGATTTCAAAGAAGACACGCGAGAAACCATTTTCAGAATTGCCGAATTGGCAGGGCATTGCACGACTAGAGAGCCTAATCAAAGGCCGGACATGGGCCACGTCGTGAATGTCCTGTCGCCACTCGTGGAGAAATGGAAGCCCTTCGACGATGAGATGGAGGAGTATTCCGGGATCGGTTATAGCCTGCCTTTGGACCAAATGGTCAAAGTTTGGCAAGAGTCTGAAGACAAGGATTTTAGCTATGCCGATTTGTTGGATAGTAAGGGGAGTATTCCTCCTAGGCCGACAGGTTTAGCAGAGTCTTTTACTTCTGCAGATGGTCGATGAGCGAGGCTTTTTTTTGTGGCTGAATTTATAAGTTTTAGGTGTATTTACAGCTTAATGTTTTGGTGTATTTGTGGTTGGAGCTGAAGATGGTGCCATATTTCATGTAAAAATAAGAAATGAAATTGGAAGAAATCTTTAGCTCGGCCATTATAGCTCTATCTTTTGCGTTGCTTAGTTCTCCACGACATTGATATGTGCGTTTTCCTTGTGGGGCTGTATGTGGGACATCGGCCTACCCATAGCCATTCTTCTGCATAGCACGTGGATTTGCTGCATAACACCAATTGATTTTAGCCTGCCAGGTTGACGGCTCGCCAATGCCACGTTTCTGGTTCATTTGTCGTATGAGAAAGTAGAAGACAAGACACTTAGGACCAAAAACAGCAGTACACGTTTCACGTGTGCAGGGCCAAAGATTGATCAGAGATATTTGCTGATTATTTGGAGAAAAAACCGCTTTGGTTAAGAGTTGAATTTCCATCTCTTTTTTCCGTTCTCTCCGGCGATTGTCGGTATGGTTGAATTCCTCTCGGGGAAGGGTACATTTTGGTGCAGGTGGCGCGTGGAGGGAGGTTGGATCGTCGCCCGATGATGCGGGCTCCAGGTGCGTGCTGGCCTGGGCTTGAGCCTGTACGCAGGAGTTGGTTCGGCCTGGGCTCGTAAAGCCCAGATCCTGACCCGGCCATATCCGTTTTTCGACCCGGAACCGCACCAGACCTGGTTCGGGTTATGTTAAGCGCTCGGGTCAACTGCGGAAGCAGCGGCGGCGATTATTTCCTTTTCTGGCTCTCTTCTCCCCCCCTACGACGCTCTTAGTCTCTTATGTACGCGCCCGTAAGTAGGCAACGCTCTCTCGTCGACCTGTGAAAGGCACTGGAAAGGTGATTTTAAAGCAAGACGTTTTGATTGTTTTTGTTTCAGTTAGTAGTTCTAGGTGAATTCGACTTATTCTGGTCTGTTTGAAGCTCTTATTACTATGTTATATGTTTCCAGTATCCATTCGTATCCTTGGAAAAATATTTTCCCATGAATTTTCTGCTTTTTTTCGTCGACTGTGGTTTGTTCAAAGGCTGTCAGCTCTTGGCTTCTTCTTATCGAATGGTTGTTTTATATCTTATACAGAGTGTTAATTTATCAACTTTGCTCCTTCGGTATCCTGGAAAAGAAATGAAGCGTTCTAAACCTCATTCGAAAAAACAGCCAAAAGGTGGTGTTGATTTCAAGGTGATTTTTTTCTTTCGTTTGTTTTTATGTGATTGTAGCTATGATTTCTATGCCTTATGGCTATATTTTCTTTTTCATTAAGCCTAACCTTTTTTTTTTCAGAAAATAAAGCGGAAGATTGGTAGGAAATTGCCGCCTCCGAAGAATGCTACCAACATTGAAATTAAATCCAAAGGTTGAGGACGAAAGAGTGAACCTTTTTTTTAATTTGGGAGAATTGAATTTCTAATATGAAACACCGCATTCGGTTCTTGAGTTATTTAGATTACTTGTTCTCTATTAATAATATTAACGAGTCTTACTCGTATACATTATGAACAGCAATTATTCTGCCTGAGCAGAGTTTGGCATCTGAGAAGGCAGGTCTAGCGTTGAGCAAGAAAGGTTTAACCTTGAAAGAGCTTCTCCAGCAAACATCTCATTACAGTGCAAAAGTTCGTAAAGGTATTCCTTCCTGCACCATTCAATGTATGTGTTAATGGTATCCTTAAGATTTTCATGCGACATTGTATTATTACGCCACAGTTTTCACTTTGAGATTTGCTGCAAATATAGTTGGCTTCATAACATAGTAATGTTAAAAATTACTGAAGGCTGAAGCTGCAAAGTGTAAAAGCAACTACATTTTTTATGAAATGTTTAGTGAGTGTTGAACAATTTATTACCAAAATTGCATAATAGACTACTCAATCTGTTTTCTGCTTTTAGAAAATAATTCTTGGAAATTAAGAAGAATGTAACAAAAATATCTTATTGGAGACATCAATTTAGACATGCAATTTGCTTAATCATCTTAGTGCTTTTTCTAGTTTTTGATATTATGTATTTCTTATTTGTGCCCAACTATCTGTCGGCTAATTTTTACTGCAATTTCACTTTTACGTGAATGTTTCTTCTTCTTGGGTTCCAATCAGTTTGCTTCTTTCAAGATGCTTTGCAGGGTATAAAAGATTTGCTCTGTAAGCATCCAACGGAACTAGTGTTGCACAAACATGTTGTTATTGAAAAATTACGTGAACGTATTGGCGATGATGATAAAGTAGTGCGAGAATCTCTTTATGAACTTCTCAAATCAGTAATTTTCCCTGGCTGTAAAGAGGTGATTGTTTTCACTCTTCCTTGTTTTTGGATGAATCTTATTGGACAAAAATTGTTTTTGAGAAATCAAAGTTGACCAGAAATCTTTAATTATGATGCCATTAAATTTCAGTGGCGTAACAATTTTGTGTGGAATAAAACTCTTCCATGAGGTAGAATGGGTCAAAATTATACTGGTCCATTTTCTGGCATAAAATTCTGAACATTGTTATGCAGACCTATGCTGGATTATGTTCTCCATTGATTTGATTATAGATTTGCTTGTATGTTCTACTTTGTCTATCAGACTGAGCTTTGTGTTGTTGTAAATTTTTACTAAAAACTCTACACTTGATCGTGATTTGTATCACTTGCTGTTTATATTTCTTTTTTCTTGTGTATTCTTTAATTTTACTTGACTTAGTGGTTTGCTTTCAAGTTCTAACAAGGTGACTCGTTATAGTGAAAGAGGTCTGACATGTTTTGATCAAGTGAAAAAAAAATCTTGTGGTTGGATAGAAGTTTGTGTATAATTAACTTAAAATATCTTCTGATAAAGAATAAGATGTTGTTTTTTAATTTTTTGCAGCTTATAATATCATCTTATAAATTCCAAATCTATCTCATATCACCGTCTTGATACGAAGATACAGTTTCTCACCTTTATCTTGATTAAGTTTCTAAACCTAACACTGGTTTTTGCATTCAGGATAACAAAGCGCTTCTCAGTTCCTTGCTGATGGCATATGTTTTCAATGCGATGACACATCTTTCTGTTGATGTTCGGTTGATGGCTTTCAAATTCTTAGAGCTTGTGATTCAGTACCATCCACCTTCCTTTTCCTTGTTTGCAGAAAAGGTACATAATTAAATCCTTTAATGTTGAATTTTCATTCCTTTTGATGAATTATTCTTTCATTATTTGCTAGTGTTAATCTTTGTTTTGTCCCATGACTATTGGTTAATGGATCACCAATGAGGATTATAACTTTCTAAAAGATTATTTTAATCAAGGTTAGTTGTCAATTGATCCCTTAAACTATGAGGGTATTTGTCGTAGATACTTTAAACTAACTCCTTGGACTTTACCATTAATTTAGTGAGCATTTTACCTTTACAATAACTGTTGACTTAATGAAATAGGTCAATTTGGTTAACTTAACGTTCTGCGAAGAATCGATAAATCTGTAATAATCAATTCATCTTTTTTAGTTGTATTTTCAGCCTGTTAACCTCTAAAAAAAACTTAGAGTTTTCATAAAATTAGAATTTTTATAATCTTTTCATTATTATTAATTAATTAAATATGTTAAATGAATTGGTGAATATCATTATCATTAATAATCTTAATGGTAAGGTGTCAATTAAAATTATGGTAAAACTTCAAGATGTCAAATGATAATTTCATATGTCGAAGTACTTCGTGCAGCTACCCCAAAGGGGTAATTAATATTTACCCGTTAGTCAAAGTGTAACTTTTGACTTTCTCTGACAAGGTTCAAGATTGTGGTTTCAGGGAATGTTAGATTTTCCCTACATCGGTTTTCAGTGGAAGTTGTGAACATAGGGCATATTTAAAGGAAAAAAAGTCTAATTGTTTTTTAATGACAATAAAAAATTTGAGAGGGATGAAAGGAAATTAAAGAAGAAAAAAAATTAGAGGAGATAAAAGGGAGTTCAAAAAAATGAAATTTATTATGGTAAATAAACATAATAGAATGTTCATATTGTACAAAAATCACAAATGCAGAGTTCGTCACAAATGAAAAATATCACTTTTCTTACTAGTTTGGATAAGTATGATTTTAGTTGGTTGCATTGAAGAGGGTTGCTGTTAATGTCACAAAATAAATTTCATTATTTTTTATTCACTTAATATTTTTAATGTATTTTTAATGTTTATCCTTAGCCTGCTTTCATGCACAGTTCAAAATTTGAACTGTTTAGTGGTAGCTCTTCTAATGCGGATAATTATTGCTTCAAAACCAGGTTCTTTGCAACTATGCAGAAATCCTGCAGAAAAATCAGTTCCGTTTACTGGACAAGGGCAAGTTTAAAAGCATTCTTGGTGGGTTAGCTCACTGTTTGACACTGTTGACAAGCAACAATAAAGAAACTGCTTCATCTGAAAATGTACATTCTTATCATTTTCCACTTGTGACTGGTCTTTGTCCTTATTTGTTTGGAATTGAACTATTTAGTTGTTTTACTTTATTATGTGTCTAGTCGTGAATTTAGATTGATTATTCTCACGGTGGTTTTATCAAAAGTCTGCTGAACAAGTTTTAGTTACAAAATGAGTAAACATCTGGGGCAGTGGTTAGCTGTACAAGTCCAATTTTTTTCTGAATTTAGATTGATTATGCTCTTGGTGATTTTATCAAAAGTCCGGTTAACAAGTGTTAGTCACAAAATGAGTAAACGTCTGGGGCAGGGGTTAGCTGTACAAGTCCAATTTTTTTCTGTTATCGTGAAAAAAATTTTCTTTTAAGGACTAGCTTTTATCCGATTTTTAAAGATTGCAACTTATTTTCTTTTTTTCTGCGTCAAAGAATAAAAGTTTTAGAAGAGCGTAGAGTAGCGAATGGATTATCCACCCTGCAGCTGCAAAATACTCTGTAATGACTTTCTAAACACTAGAGTGATGTGCAGTTGATACGAGTGATGAATTCTAAAAGTCACTTCACCTTAACCTTTTACCTTTCCCAAGTACCTTTTGTTAGGCCCATATCAGGATTCTGGAAATTCATGATCTTCTTGTGGTGAGTTAATATTTTATGCTTATTTGTGCATGCTCGCTAAAGGTTCTTACTTTAGTGTGTATCAGTTGCATTTTAGTGTCACACTATTCCTCTGAAATTTTTGTGTGCATCGTGGTCCTGGAAATTCATTGGTAAAATGGTTGATTTATTAAGTTTTCTGCACAGCTAGTAGTCAGTGGAGCATGAGTTTAGCTTCATACTCCTAACCGGTGTTTTTATGATTTAGATCACTACAGCTTCATGAAAATACAAACGTTTTCATGCAAAAAATTGAGTTTGTGATTAAGTAGGGTTTGATTCAGCATAGAAATTTAAACATCTGACGCCATTTTTTCTAGTGGTATTCATACTTTATGATTAAGCTTGATATATTATATTTTTCGTGATTTTTTCCTCTTTATTTTGACAGAATTATGCTGAAGAAGCATTGCATGCTAATGAACCTGACGTGCCTGCAGAGGCTACTGGTATATGAAATTGTCTTGTCGATAACATTGATCTCGTGTGGGTGTATGTGTCGATATCTACTGAAACTTTCAAGCTTAACCACTTCTTATTTTTAAAAATGCCATAAATTTTGTGCAAGGGTAATTTTGATCAGTAAAAGCTGCTTTACTGGCATAAATATCACAAGATATTTGAATCGCAGATCTTTATTTTCATGTCTTGTTATGTCTTTTAACTGTAAAGAAGCTGAGTTGGTATTCACTTCTAGCCCTTGATTCAGTTATTTTTTTTCTAATAATATGAATCATTGTATAAAAAATTACTTTTCTTTTTATTTCTATTTTCTAGCCCCTTGAACCATTTTAAATTCTGATTGGCATTTGATGTTTGTGTAGGGAATTTCAACTGTATAAACAAAGTGAACGACTTGGTGCCAGTTTTACTCAATTGTTTCCAAGAATCAGTCGCTGGGCTCCACAATATGCATTCTCTTGATGCACAGTCATTTCAGTGTCTGATGTATATACTTCAAAGCTTGGATCATGTCGTGAGAATCTTCCTTTATGGGATAAAGGTTAAATCCGAATCACAACCTTTTCAGGAAAGACCTGATTTTGTGTGGGAGGAAACTATCTCAACTGGGTTATACAAGAAGTTATTTTCCATTTTCCCCCTTAATTGTGTTCACCGCCTCTCTGAAAAGGTTAGCCAACCAATTACTGTTAAGGTCTCTGTCATTACTCAACAGATTTTTGATATCTACCTCTCCACGTCTTGTAATCAATGTTCCTCTTTCAGAGTCAGAGTTAACATGTAGGCACTTGTTTTTATTTTATCGTTTGTATTTGTTTAGGAACTAAAACAGATGGTTTACGGAGGAAAATTCAGCTCTAGTTTATTAGGATTCTTTACATTTGCAGTTGATTCTATTAAAAAGTCCACATCTAGAAAAGATAAGAAAGAATGAGGAGAAATTTTTTTAATTTTGAGTACCAGCAGCTAATGTTAGTAACTAGCTTAAATTGAATCGGATGTCTTTTGATGATTTTATGCAAAGCATGTCTTATGGATGTCTTTTCTTTTCGGAGCGCTGTTGAAAAACATGTTATGTTTTTAGATTGTATTTTTTTTAATATCTGGTTCCTTAAAACCAACGCTGTGAAACTCAATAGTAATCTGTCTTGTTGGTTTGGATTTCGTTAGCTATTTATTTGCCCCTGGTTTTGACAGGAAAGGGATAAATTTTTCATAATGAACATTGCAATCACAGAATTGTTTTTGCACTCAAGTCAATGTGTCAGCCCACCTGATGTTTTGTTGGAGAGATTTCTGGAGTTTATAGAGAATGCTCTGCTTGAAAAGGTTGATTTTTATGATACTTCTTTAAAGTAATTTGTACAATGATGAGCCAGAGAGGTACATTTGATGGTTCATAGTTGTTGCATAACTTTGTTATGGTCCCTGCAGAACAATCTTATGGTCAATGCTGATCATTGGAAGTATTTGAAAAAAGTTTATGGATAAATTTGTAGTTTGGATGCTTTGAAATATCTAAAGATACTAATTATGTTATCTAAATGTTTGCTTTAACATGTGTATTAATTGTCTACTACTCGGTATTAATAAATTAAGTTCGTTCATGAGTTAGTTTAAAATGATTTTCCTCATGGGGTTTCAGTTAGAGTTGCTGTTATGGATGAAAAAACATGGAACATTTCAACCTGACTAGTATTTTCACCTCTTTAGAATCACAGTTACGGCCATTCTGGCAAAACACTCTGGGAAAAGCACGTTATCTCACTGCTGCCATTTATTCCAAAACTTGTATCATTTGTGCCCAGCACTTGGAAGTTTCGTCTTCTTCAGGTTTGACTTCATTTATCTTAGGTTTGAACAATTCTATGGATAGTTTTGCCTTTGAATGGTTTAATGGTACCTTAGAAGCCTCGTTAGATTTTATAAAAGTATGATAATTATGTGACTTTTTGCAGGCATTTACCTCTACATTCAAAGATAGCCATCCAGATTCTCCTTTAAAGTTGGCTTGCCTTTCTGCAATAGAAAAAATGCTACTTCCAGTAAGTTTGTTATGGTTTCAGATAAATTTTTCTACTGCTTGCAAAAATCGCATGGAGATGAATCCTCTAGGTTTTTCTTTCTACTAACATTTTATTTTTTATCAGAGATATGAAACTTACCTAGATCCATGCAATCCAGAAGTACTTACACATCATGTAGCCTGGATTAGAGAGTTCCCTTCTCTGCTGAATCTCTTGGGGAACAAAAAACCAACCTGTTCCCAGGTACTGTTATTGAAAGAGAACCACGTTTGTTCTATGCTATAGGTTATATAGGATATAGAAATACTAGCAAGTATATTATCTACTAGTTTTACATCAACTATTGTAAATTGCGCTGATTTTCTAGGCTGTGTTGCGGATCCAACTTCACTTTGGACAGTATGCTTCCTCGAACACTTTCCTATCAATTGAATATGACAACCTGCAGTTTCCACTTCAAGGGTTTTTTGCGTTGATTCAGGATGAAGGTGTGATTGAATTCAGTAAAATCATTTGTGTCAAATGATTTTCAACACATTTGAATACTTTTTCAAAGCTTTCCTCTGATTGTTTTTCTTTTTGTGTATCAGGAAACATCCACTATGGGCCTTTTTTATCACTGTCTAAAGACTCTAAAGAACTTTCCATCAGTTCCCTTTCTTATTTCTCTTATTTGGATCCACTCCTGTTAAGATCAGTAGCGTTATGCTGCCTTAGTAAGTAATATCCCTAATTTTCTGTTGAAATTTGAATAATAAAATCCTAAATGCTACTGAATTCATTCTGATTTGATTTGGACCGACATCTGTACCTTCTAAATATTGGGTAATTTGGGTGCTTTATCGTTTTATCTGATGACTAGAAAAACTGAAGTTAGGTATCTAAGAGTAGCTCTAATGACTAGTATTTGCTTCTTACATTTGACTATTGGTTTAATTAATTAAAACTTTGTGAAAATCCAGATCAGTTAGAAATTGTGATTGATGGATAGAAACATATGGTGGTATGATGTTCTAGTGTTACTTTTCTAGTAACGTTGCCTTTTATATAACTGCTTGTTACAGGTCCTGATTTGGAACCTGATGTGGTACTTCGAATCATCGAAGTTCTGCAATCAGCCTATAAAGCTGGACGTATCAAGATTGCGGACCACCTTAGCTTCTTTATCACGTTGCTGTCCCAACTTAAAGTTCTCAATGGTACACGATGGAAAGACTTATTTGTCATTACATTACTTGAAAAGTTGTATTGTATCTCTTGCTATCCCGTTTGTATTATGAAATTTTTACTGATGATATATATATTTTACTGATGAGGTCCACAAAATTATGAAGTTCATTTATTATTATTTTTTTTGTCGGGGAAGTAGGTTATGGTTTATAATAATACCACGATGTCTTTTGCAGAGAATAATTCTATTGGAGAATGCAACGGAAGGATTTCAAGCGACCGATTGTTTAAATCTATCACAAGAATTGTGTGTTCATATCTGTCACAGATGGGTGATTGTTCACTTTTACTTGAAATCCTGGAGAAAATAATACTTGAACAACTAGTGAGCTTCCTATCAATTTCCATCTTGTAATTAATCGATGTGCTCGACGAAAATTTTTGCAATTTCTTTTATTAATTACCCCCTTATTTTGTTGCAGTTGTTGATGCCACCTTTACAGAACTCTTGTGCTTTGATCAGAGTACTTGCGACTCTGGACTCAAAGCCTTCAGTGCTTTCTCAACACAGTGTAATTACACTCGGAAATTGCCTTTCATCATATATGATTGACATTGTGCAAGTAAACGTCTTCTCTATCAATGAAGTTCTACTTTGATTATTTACATATTCAAGTTGATATGCTTGAAAGATTGTGTTTATTATGGGTAATATACTTGAGTTCTAAAAAATAATTTGATGTGCTTGTATTTTCAAGGGTTGTATGAAACATGGAATGTTTTGTTCTTTGACTTATGCTGACTTTGCACTGTTAACTCACTAAGTATTATCATTTTACTCTTGTGCAGAATGTCTCTAAAGTTGAGCCAAAGGTTCCAGTGAGCAATCATTTCCGTGCATGCCGTTATTTTCTCCTTCCTTGCTTCGTCTTGTTTGATAAAAATCAAAAACTTCTGAAACTTGTGCTGGAAACGATGGGCGCATTTGTGAATGAAAGTAGTTTGTGGAGATTATCTCGAAACCGAGACTTATTTACTACAAACACTTCCATTCGGATAGATGCTGTTTCAGCCGTTATTATAACGATGCATGAGCATAAGGAAATCTGGAGTTTCATGGCTTCATTCAAGCCCGAGATCGATAGAATCTTGGAAAACATACTCTCCTTACAGGTTTGGCCTTTTGCCTTTGTCTTCGAATTAATTAAATATTGTTTTTTTCTTCATTTGCTAGTGACTTTTACGCTCTACCCTCATCTTCATCTATAAATTTCTTGATTAATTCTCAAATGTTTATTTATTTGACCGGTACCGTATTTTCAGTCTTTAACACAAATGAGTACGACAATCGAAGAAAGGCATAAAGTTCAATGTGCAATCGATAAGCTAAAGATTGTGGTATGTACAATACCAGAAAGTCTGAAACTGAGTTAGAAGGGCCTCTATCAATAAACAAGGTACGATGGCTCTTCCAAAATCATCTAAAGTTTTCTTTTTTCTCGATAATCATTTAGGAATAAGCAATTTCAATTTTTTTCTCAGATTTTCAAGTAGAGTTTCAGTAATTCTAAGCAGGTGCTCCAAAAATTGTAAGTGGAATGCTTGGCCTGCAAAAAAAAAAGAGAGTTTTTTATCGAGTTTTGATCATTTTTTTCGGTGCTTCTCCCAGTTCTTTGTATTCTACTAGCTTTTCGATCCCAACGAGGTTTTATTCGAGTTTATAAGTTATTCGCCCTTTAATTCCTAGAGATCTTTCAACACCGATTATCGATTTGGGTATTGCAAATTTCATGTTTAAGGATCGATGACGAGGGTTTTGTTTGATTCTGTAAATGATTATTTTTTCTACTTTCATGTTAGAATTGCTGGATGAATTCAAAACTGTGTTCTAAACGGTCACAAATAATTAGGGTTGATTTTAAAATAGTAAAAATGAAAATTATAATTTCAATATTTGAGGATCGTTCAGACCTCGACAACACAAGTCCTAGGTTTCTCGCCAGAAAGAACACCACTATTTTCAGAACCCACGAACACGACACTTAAATCCTCGCAAAAAACCTTCATACAAATACGCCTCATCCACCACGTATCACTTCTAAACGTAGAATGAATCAGCATTCTCAGACTGAACGTCACCGTTCCGGTCCCACGCTGTCTACCCATCTCCTCCGCCGCGTTAGCATCGATCTCCACGACGGCGTCGTTCATCGGCGTGCTCACTATCATCGAGCTCTTGGTCTTCATCTCCATCAAAAAAGGCTCGACGGCAGAGGACGCCATTGTTACGTCTCTGTAATCAACAAACGTTTGGATTCTGTTCATTGAAACTTTCAGTTTCTGATTTGGGTTTTCGACTGTTACGTTGGAATCCCACGTTGCTGAATAATTTGGTTTGGAAATGTTGAACTTGGAAGCCGAGAAAGATTCGACGGTGAAAACTGGAATCTCTGGCCGGAGGACGATCCACGTGACGATGGTGGAGAGGAACATGATGACGATGAGCAAGACCGCGGCGGCGATGATGGCTCTCATTATGAATGTCGGACGGTTGGATTGGTTGGGTTGATCGGAGTAGAAGTTTGTCGGAGGTGGCTGAGCGTAGTGGTAGCCGTTGTAGGTTGTTTGAGGATATGGATGGTATTGCGGCGGTGGGTAAGGCGGTTGGCCGTGGTTGTACGCCATTTGCGGTGGGTAGCCCATCGCCGGAGGGTAACCCATCTCCGGCGATGCGTGGCCGTTGTTCCCGGCCGGTGCGGCGGATGGCTCTGAAGTTCGATCTTTTCTTGATTGATCCGAGGTTGAAGAAGCCATGGCTGTCTAAGTCTCTCTCTCTCTCTCGGCAAGACAGAGGTAGAGAGAGAAAGAGCAAGAGAGAGAGAAAGAATGGAAAGTGGAGACTAAATAAGAAGAATTAGAAGGCTATGTTTAGGAAGAAATAGCTGTTTCCATAAATGGAGTCAAGAGACTGACAGCTTTTAGACATCAAAGCCATAGTTTTTTGCTGGTTCAGTCCAAAGATCTTCTAGCAATAGCAGACTTGGTTTATTCGAACCGGGAGAATCAGCCTCCAAGTACAATCTTTGTTGGGTTCGGTTTTTTAGTGCCAAGGTGGAAACCTAGACCGGCTGTCTAGGGCAGGTCATAAATTACTATTTCTGATCACATATATTTACATAACTAAGTTTAATTATAAGTTAAAACAATAATAATTCGACCTATGTTGAAATATTGAAAGCTGCATTGGATTCTTATCCTAATTTAGAGCCATGGCTGAGGTGACGTTTTGATTGACTATGGCAATTGATACGTGCATTCGAATGTGCATTAAACTGAGTTAATTATATTAATTAATTATGGATTAACTTAATTAAGAAATTTTCGTTTCTAATTGAAGACTGAAAGGCCGGATGACGAAGGCTCTTGGAAGAAGGCTTCCATGGCTGCTCAATTTCTCTGCAACATCAAGCAACCGCGTTGAATTTTCAATCCCCTTCACGCGTTTCCTCGTACCATTTCCGGCCAAGCCCGTCGAAAAATCCTATATATACGACAATCCATACCCCTCCATTTCTCTCCCTCTCTCTCTACTGACTGCATCAATGGCGGAAAAACAAGCAGCCCTCAATGGAGCTTACTACGGCCCGTCGATCCCTCCAGCGGCGAGGCAATACCACCGCCCCGGCCGCGGTGGCGGCTGCGGCTGCTGCTGCCTATTTAGCCTAGTTTTCAAAATCATCCTCGCCGTCGTTGTCATCCTCGGCCTTGCCGTCCTCATCTTCTGGCTCGTCGTCCGGCCAAACAAGATCAAAGTCCACGTCACCGACGCTTCTCTCTCCTCGTTCAACTTTGCCAACAATTCAAACAACCTTAACTACAATCTCTCTCTAACCCTTTCAATCCGAAACCCGAACAAAAAGATTGGTGTCTACTACGATAAAATCGAAACTACAGCTTATTACGAAGATCAGAGGATTCAAACGGTCTGGTTTCCGGCGTTTTACCAGGGCCACAAGAACACCACTGATCTGAAATCTGTGATGCAAGGCCAGCAACTGGTTCTGCTTGAATCGGAAGAACGGTCAGAGTTTAATACGCAGTCAGGAAATGGAGTTTACTCCGTTGATTTGAAGCTGAGAATGGATATTCGGTTCAAGGTGGGTTCTCTGAGGATCGGAAAGTTCAAGCCCAAGGTTGACTGCGATTTGAAGCTTCCTTTGAATGCTAATGGAAATCCGGTCACCGGATTTACTCCGACGAGGTGTGGCTTCGGTTTTTGATCATTCCACGGCGGCGTCTCCTCCGTGTTTGATTCGGATTCTTCGTATTTTTGTCATCGGTTGACCTGATTCTTGTTTTCTTTCTGGCTCTCTGTTATTACTTTCTATTTATTTTAGTTGATATTTTAGAAATTATTGTTTTCTGTATTATTATTACGTGATTAAATTAAGGCATGTTGCTGGCGGCCTTTTTGTTTTGTTTTACTTCAAACCCCGAAGATTGAACAAGTCAACGAAGGATTTTTATGGATCTTACAAAGTCAAGGTCTTCGTTTTGACCGGGGGAAGATATTTATTTATTCATAACATTTGAGGAGCATCTAACGTTTTATTAAAATCCATTGAAAAAAAGATTGGAGTAGGAGTGGACCCGGTTCGTCTTGAACCATGTAATCAAACCGACAAAAATCAATAATCTTTGGTTTGATTTTCGAGTGTTACTCAATAAAAAACAGATAAATCTACTCGGACCGAACCTAAAGAAACCGTGATAACATAAAACCTAGACAGCTTATGCAATCGCCCAAACGCTCCTAAGCAGTAAGCGGCTCTTTCTTGCTTGAAATACGCTGTTGACTATGGAGCTTCAATATGAGAAGAGGTAAATCGAGTTTTTTCAGATTTACTCGTAGACATCTATTTGTTTAGTTTGCCACTGGTTTTTCAGTGATAACTTGGCTTCTTTCGTTAACTCAGGTGATATTAAGGGACAATAGGATCTGATCACCCATCAATCCAGGCCGATTCTTTAGATAGGATCACATCAGTTTTTAATTTAAAAAAATAATGTAAACCTTAACTGAAATTAATAGTAAATTTGGGTCGGATTCAGATCAAACTGAATATACGATCCGATTGAGTTTGTATCTAATTTTACAAAAACTGACCTGATTAATCGATAAAATTCAAAATTTTAAAAAAAAATAATTGCATGTTTACTGGTCTTCTTATTCTACACCCTACTATATCAAATATTATTTAGTTATAATTAATTATATATTTTTTTATATTAATAATAACTTGACACATCAACGTATAAAATAAAAATATATAAATTTAACATATCAAATTGATTTATTAACCTTTCTAAATTGCTGTCAAAACTTATGCTACATGGTCTTACTTTAATTCAAACTTCGTTCAAAACTAAACCCGGTGAAAGTTAAAAATTTAGGGTATGAATTCTAAATGTTTTCAATAATAATATACAATTTTATACTTACACATACACTATTTTTCATGTTATCATCCCAAATCAAGACCCGAAAAGGTTTAATCATCGAAATGTGATCATAATTGCGTCAATAGACGAAAAACATCATTATAAAATTCATAGCAAAGTAGCTTGTAAATAATTGAGATAGCGAGAGGTACACCGATGCCTACTTAATTACGAGGACGTCGGTAGATAACAAGTTGCCATGAATTCTATAATAATGAGTTCTATGAATTTTCAAAATAGGGCACGGTCAAGGATCATAACTCGGTACGACTAAGTCCATTTACCCATCATATTCATAACGTTCGCAAATGGTACATGATTTTATGTAACACTTTTTTTAGTTTAAGTAATCAATGTTGTTGGGTGATTTCAATGGGCGACGGAGTGTTTGATTTGATCTTTGAATTTGTTTTATTTATTTATTTATTATTTTATTCCAACCACCAAATTAAAAAAAATAAAGCAACAATGATAGTTACTTTTGACTTTTTTACTAGATAAAATATGCCATAATACATTCATATTTTACAGTCAAATAAAATATAGATGCATGATAAATGGTAGTGAAAGATTTATTCTTGTACTAAAAGGTAAAATTTTTCGTCTTCCTAGCCCCCGCACCTAGGTCTGACAGTTTATGAGGGAGTTAAATCACGGTGACTCAGCAGCTCGGAGATATGAGTCATTTATCTGATATCCCAAAGAGTTACCCAAATATTGAGGGTAACAACTCTCACACTAGGACAGTGCAGGCATCGAACCTATGCTATTGTATACAATCTATCATTTTTTAGTCAACTGAACTATGTGTGTGCGAGAATAAGAGAGTAATTCTAGGCCTTGCAAGCAACCCAAGAATCTAATACGTTTATTTTAAAATAATATATATTAATATTTCAAAAACACAGAACAACCCTTATCCAATGCCCATGTGCAAGAGCACATTTTATTCACGAAACATCATTATCGTTCATCCCACTATAATTTATATAATTCAATTCAACAATCATCTTCCCCTTTCCTTCCTCTTTTGTTCCATTCCGAAACCATCCATGAATAGTAATAGTTAAAATCAAGATTCGATGTCGATCTTTGAACAACATTTATGATGTGTTTCGATGGACATTGTCAATATTGTGAAATGTAATACTAATGTAATATCGAAAAAGAGTAATGTTATGTTTACCTTTTAATATATACTTTTATTGTAAATTCGACCACTCAAAAAGTACAATAAGTAAGCAGGTTAAAAAATTAAACGTAATATTACTTCATCAAAAAACATGATTTACCAAAGAGAGATTATATGAGAATGTTGGGTTCGTAGATCCTTGTGACACGCTGCGAGTCTCAAACTACTTTTGTGAAAAAATGTGTTTATTTTGACCACAAATTAACTCGATTTGAATCGTGCCAATTTTAATCAAATCACCGTCAAATTAAAAAATTATGTTAAAATATCTAATTAAAAGGGGAAGAAGGATGTAGTTGTAGTGTGCTCGAGAGTTAAATGGACAACCAATTTGGTGAGGATTAGAGTAAAGATTTAATCTGTCACGTAAAACCTAACACGAGGAAATTGTTATATAAAATATTACAAAAAGGCAATTTATTTGACTGAGCAGCTCTGCTTCATGAATCCCAATCTATCGTTTTCAAGATCAAACTCCATGTAAATATCTTGCTGCTGAAAAGCCCCCAGAATTATCGCAGGACCTCCGACAACCTTCTCCGTCACAACGGTCAAGCAAACCACGCCGGTGCTCGAGACCAAAGCTATGTAGTTCGTCAGTGGCAAAACCATTTTCGCGCCACCCTTGAACTGAAAAACGACAGTCGGAAAAGTCACCGATTTCCGGTTTGAGAAATCGTAGCAAGGTTTCAGCCCGGTTCTTTCTTCCGCCGTCGTGGCTCTGGTGTAATTTCTCATCTGTTTTTCGATTTCACCGGCGAACGCTTCGAAAATCGGCTCCTCCATGAAAGTGAAGGTCGAGCCAGAGTCAACAATCGTTCCGCCGCTTCCGTCGCCCGCCGGTGAGAGAAATTTGAACGGAATATTCACGGTTGTTCCACCGACGATGATTTTTCTGAGCATTACGTAGTAATAGTTCCGGTAACCGGCGCCGGAGTGTACCGGGTTTTGCTGGAACGGCGTGTAGATTAGACCTTTGGTTTTGGAGTCGCCGGAATCGGAATCGGAATCGAGAATCAGAGGGCTGGTTAAAGGGGTGTCGTCAAATTTTCGAGATAAGAGGCAATAGGAGAATTTTTGTAGACCCAATTGAGAAGGAATTGATTCTTTTCCCCGGCCGAATCCGGCGATTCCGGCGGGCTGGTGAACGGAGAGGAAAGAACATCCGACGAGGAACCCCGGCATCGACTTACCGGAATAATCGACTGTCTCCGACAATAAAACTCCAGCGGTGGAGCCTGAGCCGTACGCAATCACGTAACTTGGGCAACGTTGATTACATATTTGTAATCTAGGATCGCATTTCTGACAATTGTTTTGAACATTCGGCCCTAAAATCCACTCACATTTCGGGTTCTGACAGCCGACGATCCTCGCCGACGAAGATTGTTTCGGAATAAACGCCGGCATTCTCGCCGGATCTACGTCGGGAAACGAGCATTTTGAACAGAGGTATCGGGAAGTGCAAGGGAACCAAACGAGGCTACTTCCGGTGTCAAAAATAAACTGCATTTTCTGCGGCGGCGTTCCGAAGCTGAGAGAGATGGAGTAGCCGCCATAGCTATGGGGAAAGAGAGGAGTTTTAGTTAGAGAAGCGTTGGATTTCGGCCGTTTAAGATGGTGAGCTCTAGAGAGAGAAGCGGCGGCGAGGGAGTTTAGGGTTTTGAACGGATCGGAGAACGAAGGGGACCGGAAAGGGAGCGGAGAAAGGGGGAGGGTGATTCCGGCGAGTGAATTGACGAAGGAGAAGAAGAAAATGAGGGAAAAAAATGAAACGACAGCCATGAGAGATAGGGTTTTCGATTCAATTGCTTGAATCAGGGATCGACGGTGTAATGGAGAAAAGCTTCAAAGTCGAGCTTTAATGGCGGACTTCGTTTATAGACAAAAAAACGCCAGAAAGCATCAACTGTAGGATGGGGTCGGAGTGGAATCATGTTCAGGCTGGAAGACAAGTTTGCCGATTAGTACTTGCTTCATTTTACTTTATTGGATTAATTATTCAAATTGAAATTTTATTTTTTAAATCAAAATATAAATAGATTGGTGAAAAAAACTTAGCGCGGATAATATTATATAATAAATCAAAATATTTGGCAGTTGATTGAAAAAATATATATTTGAGGGGTTAATTTTATAATATTATATAATAAACGTTTAGGGTATTTAGTAAATTTCAATAGTTTTTAAATCACATTATTAAATATTTAATATAAATAAGAAAATAAACAAAAAATTGAAATAAAATACGTGACAAAATGGAGCTAATTAGCTTCTGAGCTAATGAGTTGCTTTGGTGGACCCCTGTGAAGTGGGACCTTTACGAATCAACGGAGACATAGAGATCAAACTCCATCTCGTGATGGGGAGAGCTTTTTCGACCGTCCGATCAATTCAGACGTAGCCGATGGAGGGCCACCGCATCTCAGGACCACCGGCAATAGGCTTGTTTTCTTCTGGGTTTGGAGTTGGGTCATTATCGGCCTTTTTTGGCTTCGATTGTCCACTTGGAGGACAATATTGTAATAACTCACGTTCTTAACACTACTAATTACAACAAAGGCCCAATAGCAAGTGGGCCTTCTCTAACCCATTCAATAATAACTCTATCCATTTATTATTTATATAAAATTACTTTCATATTGAGGCTCGGTTCTTACGTAGAAGCATAGAAACATAGAAGCGAGGAGCTTTGTCTGTGTGCCGGCGCACGTGCATCTACTGGGCCCACTGCCTCTTCCTAGCCAAGTCCTTTTCAGCCGTTCATCATTAACGTCAATCACGTCAGAAATCCATCGGGTACACCCGAAAAAGATCGGACGGCCTACATTTTTCTACCTTTAGCAATTCTTAAATATCTCTGTTATTTTAATTAAAAATAAATAAAAAGAGCTAGAATTGACAATCTCATCTATCAATCGGTCAGTCAAAGAGCAAGAGACATAAAAAGTGTAATGATTACTGACTACAATCTGTCACAGCAACCCCACGATCATTCTCCTCGAATAATAAACCTCCTCGTTTTCTTAAAATTAAAATACTAATTATAAATTATTTATAATTAACGATGATAAAACTTTAAATTTTAAAATTGAAATTAAAACTATATTAATTTGATAGAATTAAAATGGTTAAATTGGTGAGTCAGGTTATACTCTTTCAAAACTATCCCCTAACCCAAAAAAATTGGAGGAATAAATATATTATATTAAGCGGAGCGTGGTACATGCTTTGTTGTTGAAAATAATTAAATAAATAAATACTTGTAATAATAAAGATTATAGTTAACTGCTAAAAGCAAGGCTTTTCAGATTCAATGAAAATATCTCTTCTATCACTAAATATCTACTTCTTTTTTCCAATCATTATTATTTAATTAAACGTCAAATTAGGTTAGCTGTCCTATAAAATATATGCAAATGAATCATGGTCCAAATACTAAATTACTCTCAGAACATAAATGTACACACATAATAATGGTTAGTTTGTATCATAATTTAAAAGATGTAGCACGATTATTATTTGGATGTCATTTATTTGTTCTTAAAAAAAATTAAAATAATTTGTATGTACAAATTATAAATATCAATTTATCGCATGAAATACGAAAGTATTTGCAAATGTACACACATAATTATCTTCATTATGTTTTAGGTCATGTAATGCATGATGCAAGCATTAGCATGATGGATTACCATCCTATTAATGACAAGAGCAGACAAAGGAAGTCTTTTTTTAATTAATTAAGAAATATTATTTATTAATAAATTAAATATTCCATAATCTACGTTGAACAGCTCTTTTTGTTTTTAGAAGAAATAAATGGAAGTTGAACTAACAAAATGATTTGGCACATGCTTTCCAATACTTAGGTTAAAACAAAATTATATTTTAATTAAACCCTTCAATTAGGCCTCGTGTATTTTTTAAGACCAAGCAAGAGGCACTGCTGTCCTAATTTTTTAGAGCCAATCCAAGTGTCGATTATTTTAATTATTTTAATTAATTCACGATTCTCCTCGATCACCTTGCACGTGTACAAATCGACGTTACTAACCGTGTTTCTATTTTACTTCGTAAAACTTTTAATGTATGATCAAAATTTTATGTTGTCAAATATTGTGTTATCATAGAAATCAAATGTCATAACATTTAAATATTGATTATTATATGATGGATTAAATTAAATTCGTTTTAATGGAAAGATCAAAGATATAGGGGTCCGTTTTAGATTTTATTTTTTTGAGTATTATAGCATTAATTGCGAAGGTGGGGAATAATTATTAAGATAAAAGAGAACAAAAATCATAAATTTCATTTGCACAGGCGAGAATCGAGATTCTGATTGACGCTCGATGTGGGTTCGATGCAACTATATATAGCAGACTCCATCTCTTCTCAGAGCAATCTATATTCTAGAGAGAGAAAGTGAACGAGAGAGAGAGAGAGAGAATGGACGATAGAAAGTCGAGATTTCAGAGGATATGCGTCTTCTGTGGGAGCAGTCCAGGGAAGAAAGCTAGCTACCAAGAAGCAGCTGTTGAACTGGGGAATGAACTGGTATTACCTCTCTCTTTCTCTGTTCAAATGTTTTAAATTAACTTCTGACCTTTCAAAGATTATTTTCTGGTCACATTTGGATTTTCTTCTGTTTTGTTCTCCTGATCAAGCCAGTTTTCAGGCTTTGCTTATTTTGTTTTTTCGAATTGTTTTCTCTAATTTTCTCTCATACAAACAAGCCGCCTGAAACAACTGCGTTTGGACGCCATTGATTACCTCAATGCGGTACTTCAAGCCTTCTGCATGGAATCCTGGCCTTCTTCTTCTATTTCTTCGCAAAGATGATTTCTTTGCAACTTTAATGGAGGTTTTCGATCTATTTTGCGACCTCACCTAACTATCATCTATCTTTTTTTTTTGGAAAAGAAAAGTTTTTGGTTTCTCTCTGGAGAGAGAGAAGGAGGTAGAGAGAGAAAATAATGCTAGCTGTAACCGGGGTGTCAGTTGAACAGTCTTCTTGCATGATCATCTCCTTCCTTGCTATAGAAATTTCAAAATAAAAGCTTTTAAAAATCATAAGCTTCTGCATGGTAATGGGGAACCAAACATGCTCCCTTTGTATCATGGCTCTTTGAAGCATGTTTTAACTTTCATCATCCAACCACCATGATTCTCGTTTAATGTTTTCTTAAAATAAACATACTTGGGTTCGCTAAGCATTTGTTCAGAGCTCTCACTGAAAGCTTCTACTTTTTCTTGTAATTGGGTGAATGGACATAAAGAAATGTGTTTATAATGATGGGGGTTTGTGACACGCGTCATTGATTTCTGGATTTCGATGTGTTTTCTTGAAGGTGGAGAGAAGAATTGATTTGGTCTATGGAGGTGGGAGCGTGGGATTGATGGGTCTCGTTTCTCAAGCTGTTCATGATGGTGGGCGCCATGTTCTAGGGTTTGTTTCTCTCTCCTCTCTCTGTCTCTCTCTACCCTCTTGTCTGTTTTCTTGCTTGGAGAGCAATTCACGTCCTTTGAAGAAAGTGGTCATCGTTATTTCTTCTTACTGCTTTGATTCTGGTGTCTGTTCGTCTTAAAACTTGCGAATTCTTCTTGGGTTTGCCAGTTTTTTTTCTAAAGAATGACATTCTGTGCACGTAAACTTGCTTTTTCCCAATTTGTTGGGTGGATAAAGCTATAATTATTGAGCATTCTTTGGATCCAAAATGTGATTCGAAAAGTGAAGGTCTTGCTGGCGAGACTGTTCTGATTTGCATTTTAAAAACTATGTAAAAAAGGGTTTCTAGAAAGCTTTTTTGAAAATCTTTGAGCTTTAGACTGTAGCAAACTTTTAGTCACTTTTTTGGTATAGCTTTTTGTTCTTTAAAATAGTAAGTCAACAAAATTTGTGATGAGGTATATATCTAGGGTTAAATTTTTCATGTTCTAGGGTTTGTGCAATCCTAAATGTCTTCTGTCGGTTTTATGCAGAATCATTCCAAGAACCCTAATGCCCAGAGAGGTATATACAATATATAGTCAATTAATTTATTTATTGATCACTCTTTTCCAAATCCAAATTCTTCAATATTTATCTGAACCTGATTTACATTTGCAGATAACTGGAGAGACTGTTGGAGAGGTGAGGGCTGTGTCTGATATGCACCAAAGGAAAGCCGAAATGGCTCGCCAAGCCGATGCTTTTATCGCCTTACCTGGTATGCCGATTCTCCGGCTATTGTCTTTGATTTCTTAAATGAAGATCGTTGTTCTAAATTAAGTTTTTTTTTGGAAAATCAGGTGGCTATGGCACCCTAGAAGAGCTGCTCGAAGTCATCACGTGGGCTCAACTCGGAATTCACTGCAAGCCGGTAAGTAAAGCAGTTCTTGTTTCAATAATCGCAGGAAGAAGTTTATGGGAGGATCGTTGTGCTTTTCGTATCGGTTTGAACGGAATCGGCAAAGCTTATCTTTGTGGGTCTTAGCTTAATAATAGAATCAAATCAATTCATGTGGATCTTTCCACTCATAATTCACATGGTAAGATAATCTTGGATAGGCTAATCAAGATCCACACATGGAAAGATAGGAAGGCTAGTCGAGAGATTTAATATTTTAAAATTTTTCTATTTTTTAATCGTTTTGCATTATACAATTCGGGAGGATCATCCACTTGAATTCAAGAGATCTCCATAGAATAATTCTACGAAATCGATGGAACTTGTTCGTGATCTTATTATAATCGCAGGTGGGGCTTTTGAACGTTGACGGGTACTACAATTCGTTGTTATCGTTCATCGATAAAGCGGTCGACGAAGGTTTCATCTCTCCAACCGCACGACGAATTATCGTCTCTGCTCCATCTGCCCGGCTTTTAGTTAGACAACTTGAGGTTTGTTTAATCTTTAATCCTAAAGTTTAATCGTGCGTTATAATATGTTGATCAATAATTCTGGAAAGTGTCGCATTAAACTACATATTATATCTTATGGTGGGTAAGACGTCTATTTGGAATTGTTTGGTAATAGAGATATGCTGACCCTTCTCCCATTTTCTTGTTCTTGGAGAGGTAGAGTAGAGAGAGAGAGAGAGTTGACTAGTCTTCTAGTGATGCTGATCTGTAAATCTGTATCAGGAATATGTGCCTGAGCAAGATGAAATAACTTCGAAGCTGGTGTGGGAGGAGGTGGACAGAAGAAGCCACGTGGAAGAACCTAAGATTGCTACGTAATGATGATGCGAGGAAAGGATGGGGTTCGAAGAAATGGAGGAAGAAGAAGAGTACATAACAGAAGAAAGATTAGTTGATTTAGAAAACCAGATGGATGGGAAGCAGGATTTATAGCAGAAAGTTGTTTTTTTTGGTGTTTTACGACAGAAAATTCAGATGTATACGCATTCGAACTGAAAATTCCCGTATGTGGATTTGAACTAGTTTCATTGTAGATTTACCGTCGCCATTTTTGTCGGATTACGACGCTTTTTAACCAATCTCTGCAACTCGAAATGATCTGCAATGGAGAAGTAAAAGATTATGGGTCGGTCCATTTTGGGGAAGACGAGTCCAACTCTTTACAGACCAAAATCGAGACCACTCATTTTGACAATGGATGATCATGGTCCTGGCGGTTCGTTTTTTTAGAATTAGGACTGGAAATTAAAAGACTAGAACCGGACTAAGATCATGAACAGAAATCTAGCAGAGATATCTAGCAGGAGTGGATGAATATCGCCGGAAAGTTGACTGCTTTTGAATCGCTGGCGGATCACTGAACCTTGCAGAAAACACCCTTTGAATGAAATTTATGAACAGGAATGAATTTGGATGAATTATGAATATTGGTCTGGATGGAAATGCTGATTCCGTAAAGAAATGTATATCAAGAAAATGAAGAAGACGCTTTCGCTCTCTCTCCCTCTCTCTCTCTCTATATATATATATATAGCTGGATGAAGAGTTGGAAAAGAGAAGAAAACGGTTGGGTTATGCGAATAAAGAGGGAAACGGAAGAAGGATTGATCATCAACTAGCATCGCAAAACCACAGACTGTCATAAAATTCGGTTAAAACACACATAATATGTCATAAAGGGGCATTCCCTCGACACAAATTTTTAACGCTCGAGGATGGACAATTCAAGACGGAAACACGGGCAATCGACCCAGCAAGCTTTTCCAGGTTTTCCCAGAATGTTTGAGAATATGCAAAGGGCAGTTGAATAAGCAATATAATGACCATTCTCTATACCTAAGCTCTTGAAATCTAAAAATGGCTGCCCTCGGAAGGCTGAACGAGCTTTCGGTTTTGAGCATTCGCCATTTCCCTTTTCAGTTGCGTCAGAATGTCCTCCATCGTGTATTCTCTCTGCCACTTCTCAAGAAGTCTGAATTTCTTCGACTCCACCTGTTCGAATCATTTAACGAAGCTAGTAATCAAATTCGTCACAATCATAATCAAGTGTAGTACAATAATGAATCGAAAAACGGTTCCTTGACGTGCAACATTCGTCTTTTAATAAGTTGGTATTCGTTCTACGTCATCTAAAAAGGTTTTGAGCATTTATAAATCGTGTGCATTTCAAAACATCTATTTTTCATTCCGAAACAAATAGAGAAAATAAACCAAAGCGGTGAAAAAAAACATTAGTCATACTGCTCCGGTTTCGTGGTTGACGCATGCCATGTTGATTCGTGAATGAAACCGAACACTTGGTGGTTTCTCGGGGTAATCTTTGTCACAGAACAGCTTCAACTGATAGATTCTGCCTTCATGTACAGTCTGGATAGGAAAATATCAGGAAAAAAAAAGAGAAAATAAGTCATATCAAAAGATCAAACTTTTTAGCAAATACTGATAATCAAGAACTTCAGTTTATTATAGCCAATTTCAATAACTTTATAGTTAGTTACGAGTCCGAAAAAAACGTCGTTGCATTGAAAGAGATTACATTATGAGGACCAATGATCGTGCCAGTCCAAGATCGCATATAAATGTCATCTCCATCGTCCATTCCGTAGCTTACTGTCCCATCACCTATACCCTTTTCGCCCCGTTCAAGTTCTTCCAGCAGTCTAAAGTTCCTAGGAACTGCAATAAAAACAACTCGTATTTCATTGATTCCGCATTTTTCAACTCGAGTTCTGTATGATGAGAAAACCGATTTAATCAAAGAAAAGCACACAAAAAAAGGGCGAATCAGCAGTTCAACAATCTCACATTAAAAACTATCAAGAGAAATGATATCTAGCCCAAAGATTGCGAAAAAATGAAACCAAAAGGCTAATTGGGATAAAGAAATTCACAAATTTTGAACAGCCTGCCAATTTTTACACAGCCACACCGACAGTACTGAGATAGAGAGAAAATTCTGTAATTAAAAGAACATCTCTAGACAATGAACTCAAATACAACTTAGTCGCTAAAGCAATATCAAAACTACAAGAGAAAATTATGTTTACTTCAGATGAAAAGAGAGAACGAAACACTTAGTGCGCTTCAGAGTGAATTGGGTGCGAACAAGTTCATATTTTGTAGCATGGATTGTCTGGGATGAGATTTTTACACTGAGATTTCAGAATGTTTTGGTAATTTGCTAATAAAATTTCCACCATGAAACGATGCAGAAAAACCTTCACTTTCTTGAGTTAACTCTATCGGAAGATTAATACTGAACAAGTACTGGAATCATCAAACAGGGATATTAAATAATTGACCAAATAAAGACTCTCAATCCAATCTACGAACATTCATAAAAGAGCAAGAAAATAGAAAGCCGCTGAAAAAGCAAGAACCAAACACTTTTCGATCTAACCAAATAAAATGCACCACACAAGATATAAATACATAGAAATCAATACAAGCAACTCGAAACCCATCTAGAACAAAAATGGATACAATCATTGACAAATATAAAACATAAAAATCCACGACCATCAAAATCGACAACACCCACTTCAACGCTTCAAAGAAAACGAAGGAAATGGGTAAGAACTCACCCACGACACTAGATCCTCCTGATCCAAGCGTCATGGACGTATTTCGCAAGAATTTCTCGACAGGCTCGAAAGGGCCGGATCAGAGAGAAATGAAACTTTGAGACGAGCAAAAAGAAGAAGAATCTGGGTCGAGGAAATGAACGAAAACGGGGAATAAAGAAGGGGCGTTGGTGCTAAAGGAATCATCTTTGCCAGTATTTTCCCCTTCCATAATCCATACCACCTGGTTTTCTTTTTCTTCTATCAAATTCCATTTCAATGCCAGGCTTCGGCCCTTCTGGGCATGTTTCAAAGTGGGCCGAAAACGCTCATTCCTTTCCAAACACTTGTGATTGACCTCATCACTCGTCAAGGAAGGAGAGAGAGAGAGAGAGAGAGAGAGAGAGAGAGAGAGAGAGAGAGAGAGATTCATGCGTAGTGATCATGCGCTTCATTATTCTCCAACCGACTCAATTACTCTTGGCATTTATAAGGGTATGCTCCGAAACAAACTACACCTTATCGGCTTATCCAATCCCACCTCACCCAGATTATCAATTATCTGTTTCGACAAAGTTAGATGATTTGATTATTTTGGTGAGTTCTTGTTCGAGTTTCATTTTTCGATCGCCTGAGTTGAGTTCTTCCCTGTCGTCTATTTTTCGAGAACTACGCTAATGACATTCAGTATCAGTTGAAGCTTTTTCAACCAGTTGGAACCAATCCTGAGTGGCCCGCAAAACACCTTCAAACATTCTGCGTCGTTAAATCTGCCTGAGCAAGCAAATTGTAGCTCCAATTACAGACTTTCTCCGAGTAGAAAAGAAGAAAACACTAGTCTCCAGTGCTTGAGGAACAGTGATATATCGTTTTCACTGCCTAGATCGAATACGAACATGATATAAAAAATGCCTTTGAAAAGCTGAAAATCCGATTCATAAAATCTAAAAAAAACAGCTGCAGTCTCAACCAGAAGAAGGTATTTGAGCAGATAAGGTTAAATCTGAAAAGAGACCCAAAATTCTTCTATTTTCCTATATTAGCTAATCCATAGAACAAAAGCAGTCGTAACTGCAACAAATTCTTCCACGTCTCCAAAATCTGCTCCTCGCCTAGATGTCATCTCTTGAGGCAAGAGGGCAAGGAACATAAAGCCATAGTAAAATAAAAAGAGAAAACAGAAAGAGAGAAAGATAAGAGAATCTTTCTCTAGGTTTTAGAGGAGGGGCCGAAGGTATTATCATGGAGAAAATCAAGAAGAACTGTGCTTTTGCATTTGGGACATTTTGGGTCATCTTCTGAGAGCATAACATACATGAGGCAACGTGGGCAGCCAACCAAAAGCATGGAACTGGCCTCGGGGCTGTTTGAGTATCGAAGAATGTCGTCTTCTACGTTCATCTCCGACGAAACGCACGAGCTCGGAGGAGACGTCGGCGACACTGTTACTGACCTGCTAGGCGACTCCACCATAAACTGGCTTTGCCTTGGCGGCGAAAGGTTTAGTTTCAGCTCTAGCTTTGGGTGCCCGTTGTTGTTTCTTCGACTCATCGTTATTTTAGCCTCCTTATTTAGCACAAATGGAGGTGAAAACAGTTGAATTTTAACGTCGAAACTAGGAAGATCTTGAGACTAAACTGACGAGATTGGATGGGGAATTTCTTACCTTTTCGATGTGTTGGAAAGGACGGATGAATAGTGGTTCGGAAGCGAGAGAGATGGCTAGAACTTTTACTAAGTTCTATTGCACTTGCCCCACAGAAAATATTAGTTGTGTTAGTGAGTTTCGAACCCTATGGCCATATATATACATGGACAAAGCAAGGAGAGAGAGAGCGAGAGAGAGTCAAAATGAAAACCCTACCAGGAAATTGAATTGAAAACAACAAAAAATTAAATGATAAGCCAGATGAAATCAAGAGTAACAGCTAAACCCTGATTTAATAATTCAACAAAACACCCAAAAACATTTAACACAAGAAAACAATGTAGAAATTAATAGCCACCCAATATTTTCATAGAAATATGCAACCTATTTAATGATTTTTTTCTACTCAATATTCTGTTTGTTACTTGAAAACAGGCAACATGAACATCCAGAGCCCCATAACTCTCTCTCTCTCTCTCTCCACGTACAAATACATCTACCTTTGGATCCAAGCTTGAATGTCTGGACTTCAAATATTGAAAAACAAATAAATTTTAAACGTAAGAACTGACAGCAAATTCATATTCAAAAATGATAAAACCTCTCAACGTGATCATAGATTCAATGATGTCTTGTAAGGTCGTAAAAAAATGAAAGCTCAATAAAATAACATGTCGACAGAATGGCCTACAAAATGAAGATTCCCGACAATCGATTAACCAGCAATAAGTAGTTTTTCAAGTTCTGTTTGCTTAGAAAATGTTCGAAAAGTCAGTGTACAGTAGTGTTTGTAAAAAACTTGACTTCAGTTTGGAGATCCGTTGGTCAATAAATGCTAGGGTTGCCCTATAGAGTACACCCAGTGTCTCGTAGCAGAGGAAAGAAATGGTGAGATTTATTTAACCAAATAAATTAATGTATTTTGTGAATAATTAGTACAAAAGGTCTTAAAATGAAAGAAAACAATTACTGCTCGAATATTAATGGTTATTTAATTTATAGAAGTTTGAAAACCAATAAATTTCGTCCAAGATTTGCAATCGATTGCGAAATATTAAAGACATTTTTTGCAACTGCCTTGAATGACGAACGTAGAGATCTGATGATAGATTTACTCTTGGAAGAGTACATTTCGAAATAAATACTACGCTTTACTTCTTAATCACTTTTAGTCGAATTCAAACTTTCATTTGAAATACCAGACGATGAGTGTGAAATTACTGCAATCTCATATCGTTTAAGAAAATGATATTTGTGCTTTATATAAATGATATTTTTCATCTTATCAAGTAACATGTATTTTAGACTGTAAATTTAAGAATGAATAAATGAAAGTAATTTTGAGTAAAAATAAATAGTATTGTATTGAGAGTTACAATAAATGAATAGGACAAAACCATAAAATATAGTGATAGACAATGACACCAGGCCTTTATTTGTCTGAATAACACATAAAATGTGAGTTCTAGAGAAGTAATTTGCATGTAATCAAAAGCAGTCATTCAGCATTTAATAGAGAAGTACAGAGATTAAATGAAGATCTGGTATCTTGGCTGTGGAATTAAATATTTGGCTGCTTATAGTTAATGGGTTTAATTTAGAGCTGCATGAGATCCACCAACACCCCTTAATCAAGCTCAAGTTAACTCCAGATTATCGAAAATCATACTTAAACAATCCACTGGTCTCAAATGGAGGGAACGAAATTTTCTTTGTGTTTTCTTCTTCTGCAGTCGCCAGTCGACGTTATATTGTTTGCTCTGGGTCGATATCTGCGTAGATTTGAGATTTTTATTGCGGTCATGAGCATCGCATTACTAGTCATAAAAATATTATTTATATTTTTTAAAATAATTATGAGATTTTACAAGTCTCCTGTTATAGACTATGGAATTAAATTGTGACAGTATTTATAGCCATATCTTAATGTGCCACATTAAATATACTTAGAATGCATGTACCAAAAATGGATCTGCATTTACCCATTTTCTATACGACTGCTTCAGAAAAGATGAACAAAATTGTCTTCCATTCCTCTCCTGAGTACTCTAAAACCAGACATTATTGCTGCATTGATTTGGCTGTCTTTTTTTTTATTTGTTGCTTTCGATATGAAAATATTGAGAATAACCCTAGAAAATTTATGGCTCTCTCCAAATATTTTCACTTTATTGGTAGATTACACTAATTCTAGAAGTAAATCACATCATTTTAGGCAACTAATGTCGTAACATTTGCTCCGGTATCAGTTTATTTTTATCGTTCAACCTGATATTTTTGTATGGACCATCCTGGGGGTCACAATGAATACGAAGAAGAGCTAAAAAGGTCTTGGAATTAGGGTTCTAAATGGAGGTCTAACAATTATTCTCCATTAGCTTTACTGTGGTCCTTCGATCTAGAAGCACATTTAAATAAATGCACCTGAGAGAAACTTTACTGAGGATGTAAATGTAACAAATTCCTGCAGAAGAACATGGTTTCACTTGAATGCTGAACTTCTGAAGCGACAAAGAGATAAATTCTGAGAAAAATAGGATTAATCATGCAATACACAGCGTTTAATTAATTTCTCAAGCTACGTTGCCAACAGAAAGCCACTTAAAGTAAATGGGTTGCCTCTTTATTTGTACCTAAATTAATTAAAAAGTTACTCAAAATGGGGGAAAACAGTTACTCGAACAATATATCATTATGGGCGAAGCTGCATGTGTTTCAATTTGCGGCTACAGTCCATGCATTGAATGTTACATTCATTCAATGCCGCTACCTAGCTCTAGAATAACACATTAATTCTGACGTACAAATTAAACCCTAAACTTTTTTATCTGTTCAATTATATTTCGTAACTGAGTCCCAGGTCCCATGAAGACGACATTTACTTACAACCTTGGACAAGCAGTCATGAATGTCTAACATTCATTCATGCAATTATATGTGCTCCTCGAAACAAAACCCCAATCTATGGGTCCCTTTTATTATCTGCTTCTTTGGTTTTGTACGTTGGCAACAAGAGAACATTGTTAAAAAAAGATGGAAGGAGATAGTGGAGAAAGATGAAGGCCTAAATTGAAGCATGTTGCAACTAAATATATATATTTTTTGAACCGTAGAGCACTGGCAGAGTGATTTGTTTGTTTTCGAAGCATTTACAGTCGTAACGTCAATGGCATGATTATTTGGATTATAACAACAAGGAGATGAACTTCACATTGATTTTAATATGAACCATAATTTATATTTGTAGAATATTTAATAATATTATTTATATATATTTTTTACACATTCAAAAATTTCACATTGCTCAATTGGGCCATAGGGTTTTCAGCCCAACCCACTGAATCTCTTTTCGAGTTTCTTGCGTTTTAAAGATACAACATGCATGATCAAATTAATTGTAACTTAATTAAACTAATCATTTTTGGACATGATTGCTTTAAAAGTGTAATTACATGAGCATAATGACCCATAATCCTATCCTAATCAAACCCTAATTTTTTTATAGGCCATGCTCGTGAATCTTGTGTTCTACCTGAAGCTGTCTCGATATCTACAACATCAATTGTCTTATTTGACAAGAACATTTTCCCAAAAGATACTTCACATTTAGATGCGAATACTGCCATTGCCTTCCCGCTGAATTCAAACAAATCACTCCATCTTTGTTTTTTATTTTAGTAATATTTATGGAATTTAAAAAAAAAATTATCGTTTCAACGATGAGAAAAAGTTGAGTCATAAGATTCTTGCAGAATAGTTGTCGAATACACCCATACGTTTCGGCTTGGTTGTCATCGCCGACTACCTAGTATATGTCTAATGTCTCGGTCACAGACCTAACTTGCACACGTTAAGCGTCTTGGAATATTACTCCAGATTAGATGAAAACTTAAATATTTGATTTTTAATTAAAAAAACAATTTTTTGTTTTCCATTTAAGTGGTCTCTCTTAGTGTCTTTCTCTCTCAAAGATGGCCAGCAGATCCTACATCTCAGCTGTGGAAAGAAGGTAAACGCTGATCTGATTTTTTGTTTGTTCGTTTCATCGAATTAATCTTCAAAAATTGTATAGAAAAAAGATTAATAATATCTGTTCACGAGCTTCTAAATCCATGAAAAAATTGCAGGCTGGAGGGAAAAGTTGCCGTAATAACCGGCGGAGCAAGTGGGATAGGCGAGTGCACCGCCAGAGTATTCGCCGTCCACGGCGCAAAGGTCGTCATCGCCGACATCCAAGACGACCTCGGCCACGCCGTCGTAAACTCCATCGGAGACGACTCACTCTACGTCCACTGCGACGTCACAGACGAAGACCAAGTGAAAAACGCCGTTCAAAAAGCCGTCGAGAAGTTCGGAAAGCTTGATGTAATGTTCAACAACGCCGGGATAATCGACCCAAATAAACCAAGCATCATCCACATCGAGAAGGCCGATTTCGACCGAGTTATGAACGTCAACGTCACCGGAGTTTTTCTCGGAATTAAACACGCATCTCAGGCGATGATTCCGGCTAGCAAAGGCAGCATTATATCAACAACAAGCATAGCCTCCTATATCGGCGGCGCAGGCTCCCATGCTTACACTAGCTCTAAGCACGCCGTCGCCGGACTGACAAAGAACGCAGCGGCGGAGCTAGGTAAATTCGGGATCAGGGTTAATTGTGTGTCGCCTTTTGCTCTGGCAACGCCATTAGCGACGAGTTTTATCGGTGTTGACGATGAGACTTTGGAGAAGACGATGTGTAGTTTGGCGAACTTGAAAGGGGTGATTTTGAAGGCCGAAGACGTTGCAAATGCTGCTTTGTTCTTCGCGTCCGATGAATCGAGGTACGTGAGTGGGCAAAATTTACTCATTGATGGAGGGTTTAGCGTCGTTAATCCTTCATTAGGGATGTTTCAATGATCATTAAATGGTTTGTTTATGTCCAAAGCGTTGATCTTCTGGTTTCTGATGTATGTTCGATGTTCTCAATTATGTTTGAAATTTTATAATAGTGGCGTATTTCCAATGCTTCATTACAATAATTATATGATTTTCCAAATACGTCCAAATCTACGTAACTTGATTCATGATAAGAATTTCTTGGCTTTACTGGCAATTCTTCCTTCCCTGGAATCGTTGCTGGAATCAGCGAGGGAGCCCGAGTTCTTCGACCGGTTGAGGAGGGTTAGGAGGAAAATCCACGAGAATCCAGGGCTGGCTTTTAACGAGCACGAAACGAGTCAACTCGGGAGATCTGAGCTCGACTCTCTAGGAATCGAGTACACATGGCCGGTGGCCCAGACTGGCATCGTGGCTTCGGTTGGATCAGGTTCCAAGCCATGGTTCGCTATCAGGGCCAATTTTTAACTTACCGTTAGCCTTCAGATGTATTTCCAGAGAAAGTAACATTCGGAGGAACCTGTCGGAGCAAGTCTTCAGATGATCTAAATCAACTTATGAAAAGAATCCGAGAGGTAATAACTTCAAAGTTCAAATTAAACAGTATTTTTAAAAAAGACACGAGCTCTAGACTGAGTTGGATCCGCCATTAACCAGTAATCAAGATGCAAACAGCCGTGCATCACTGCGTTTCAGAAGTGGATTTCATGGAGGAGAAATTGAGGCCATACCCAGCCACCGTAACCTATGAAGCAATGTTCAAACATGCGAAAAAGGGTAGGAGAAAGCATCAGAGGCTATTTCGTTCTTGTATAATCACATTCAGTAAAGTAATAAAACCGGCATTCGATTTCAAAAACGCAATGTGGAGAAAGTTCATAACTTTATCTTATCAAATATCATTAGACATATTTGAGTATTTTGCAGGGAATCAAAACTTTCAAAAATAATTCACCACGTAATATTTTACCGAATTCTGCAGCGCAAAACCGAGCAGCAAGTTGCTGCGAATTTGTCCAGTGATTGTTCATCATCGATTCGCCTTTCGTGAAATCGAGCCATTTCCGGTGACTTCCGTTAGCCGGGATTTCGAACCGCCTTGCCTGGTTGGCGGCCTTTCGAGGGCTGCGGCGGAAGAATCTCTGGAAGGCCATGGAGGGCCCCACTGCCTCGAGGGGCTGCCATCGATTTTAGAACTTCCTACTCTTGTCCCATACAAAACAAAGTCTCTAAGGCTCTTTGAAGACTCATAGAATTTCTTATCCTCGTACTTGTCTCCTGAAACTAAGTATTTCTCAGCTTGCAATCCATCTGATATGCTTCTTTCTAGAGAAGTACTTTTCCTAGTTACCTTCCCGGAAACCGAGTTTCGAGCTTTTGGTTCTTCGTTCACCGATGATCGTCTTCTGTCAGGGGCAATCCCGGATGGATTAGCCCAGATGTAGCCTTTGGGATTGTTGTCGAAATTTAACTCAACAGAATGAAGTTCGCTCTCGGGCGAATCTTCCAAGCACTCTGATCGATTGTCCACTTCTCCGTCTCCAAATTCATCGTTCTCATGTAAATTACGAAGATTATAATATTTCGGCTCGTGGTCCTTCTGTTTCGATCGTTTACTTCCCAGGGCAGCCTCGAGCTGATTTCTCAGCTTGTCAACAGCTGCATTCTTCTCATCGACCTCGTCGACTCTGTCTACAATCTCTGTTTTTTGTCGAGATATCACCTCAGATTCTTCAACTACTACTTCGTTTTCAATTCCTCGAGCTAGTTCTTGATACACTTGTTCGATGATTTCTCTAGCTCGTTTTTCACTTTCGTGTTCTTTCAATAACTTTAAAAAAGACGACTTTGTTTCAGCCAATTCTCTCCCAAGCTTCTTGTTAAAGCTTTCAAACCTTCTTCTCAACTTTCTTTCTACTTCGAGTTCTCGGGAAATAGACTCGATCGCAGCCTCAACCGTGTTCTTCTCCTTGCTTTTCCATGCAGCTTTTTCTTCTTCGAAACATTTCATGAGATAGTTCATACCGTTCCGATCCGATCGTTGATCTTGGATAAGCTGATTGATCTGTAAACGACCCCTTTCGAGCTCGGCGTGTAGTGCGGAAATCAGAGACATGGTCGAGGAAGAACGGTCGTCCTGACCCCACATTCGGTGGATGATTTTGAGAAGCTCTTTTGAAGTTGTTAACGTGTTACTAATGTCTTTTAATCGTGTCTTCGTCCCAACAATGGATGTGTTAGAAATTTGGGCTCGAGATTTCGCCTCCACCTACAAATACATAAAGAAAAGGAACAATTTGTCGATTATACGAACAAGTAGTCAAATTTTGATCCTAATCAACACAATGAAATCAAAGTTAGAGTACGGTTTGATCCAAATCAACGTACCTCCATAACACTACCTTTGCTTACATAATCGGCAACTCCATCGTTATGATCTCTACGTTTCAGAATCTGCGAGATCGATGGCGTTCCTCTGCATCGACTGCCTGTCGCAGATCGATCGACCCTCTAAAAATGAAACAAGTAATTATCGAATGATCAAGCATGATATCATCAAATTTCATCAAAAATTCAAAATCCAAACAAGAAATCTTCAAAATCAAACAAGAAAGCTCTTGAAAAATCGAACAATGATCCACCTCAGAAATGCAGATCGATCGACTCTCTGATAATGAAATGTGTAATTATCGAATGATCAAGCACAATATCAAATCCAAACAAGAAATTTTCAAAATCAAACAAGAAAACTCAAGAAAAATCTAACAATCAACTATTAATCCACCTCAGAAACAGGGCTGTGCGATGGATCGGAAAGATGACGTGGCAAAGAACCGGAATGAGCCGATCTATGAACCCTATCTCTACCTCTATCCTCCTTCATCAATGGTATTTCATTAATCTCCCACAAAGTAGCAGCGAGTTTTCTTGCCGATACCGGAGCTTGATTTGATTTTCCACCGCTGTATTGTGTCGCCGGAGAATCCATTGTCCGTACTGCAGTCGCCGGAGATCTCAATCTTGAGCTTCGTAACCGCCAAGTCGGCACCGGAGTGTAGGATCCACTTCTTTTGCCGACATGAACAGCCCTCTTGAACCTGTAGTTTTGAAGAATAGAAGAGGACGATGAAGCCGTCGAAGAACATCCTCGTTTTCTGATCTTCCCAGGGATCAAATTCATCTCTAGGTTTTGCCTCGGCATTATCAGTAGAAGTTTCTGGTTCTGAGAAAATCGCTCGAATGTTTTGATTTCTGAAACACAATCTGACAGAACTCAAATTCTCGCATTTTGTTTGGTAGCAAAGAAAAGAGTAAAATACAGCCATACACACATAGAAAACTTTGAATTTCAAACTCGTATGCTCTTTTACCTTTTCTCCGATCAGTTCTCCGGTAACCAAACCCCGGTGAGAAATTGTCGATCCGTCAGTGGCTAAGAACATTCGTAGGACCCTTAAAATCACAGCAATGGCATATCTCAGAGAACTGAAAATGGGGGTTTCCAGGCCAGATTGAAGAGAAAAAGGAAAAGAAAAAGAGAAATACAACGAGGAAGAAAACCCAGAAAAGGAAACTAGAGAGAGAAAATAAAAAAGGAGACTTTGAAGGCCTCCACTACCAGAGATTGAGAAGTAGAGCTGTAATGAAGAACGTGGTCCAAGTTAACAAAATCATGGTGTCTCGTGATTTAACAAAAATAAATAAATACAAAAATTAGTTTGAATCCATGTGATTTGCTTTGGAGGGACTGTGAATTTAATGTAATGGTCAACGACCATAATGTTAAACTTTGACTAAATGGCCCCCTCTTGTTTAGAAGCTGGGTCCCATTTTCAGCCTGCCAAAATGTACATTTGGTTTTTAGATCAAAGTTATCAGCTTTTTTAGCCAACCCCATGTCTCTTTCTCCTTGGGTTTCATCGCACGTCAGATTTCCGCTCTCTCTCTCTCTCTCTCTCCATATCTTCAAGGAGAGGAGAGAGAGAGAAGAACATTTCCAGCTAGCCATGGCGCTCTGGTCGAAAGTTATCTTCTTCTCTCTATTTTCTCAGTTTATACTCATTCTCTCTGCAGAAAAGCTTTCCTCAAGATTCCCGTCCGCCATTGTTGGAGCTCAAAATCTCTCACTTTCTCCAGAAACCAATCATTACAGAACCAAATACTATACCCAGATTCTCGACCACTTCGATTTCAACCCAGAAAGCTACAAAACATTTCAGCAAAGATATCTCATAAACGACACGTATTGGGGTGGAGTGGAGCCAAGAGCAATTCTCCAATCTTTGTCTACACTGGAAACGAAGGAGACTTCGAATGGTTTGCCCAAAACACTGGCTTTCTCAACGGAAAAGCTCCTTCTTTCAAAGCCCTTATCGTTTTTATCAAGGTAAGCCAACCAAGTCTATTACAGTGCATTTTTTTTTAGATTTTTGAAATCTCTAGATTCGTGATTTTTGGTGAACAGCACAGATTCTACGGGAAGTCAAGAAAATCGCGTGTTGTAATTCTAGTACGCTTGGATATTTGAGTTCTACGCAGGCTTTGGCAGATTACGCTACTCTCGTGACTGATTTGCAGAAGAATTTGTTGGTTGCCTGGTTTAGGTTGAAATATCGTCATATCGCCATTGGAGCTTTGGCTTCTTCTTCTCCCATCCTCTATTTCGAGAACATCAACTTATTTCCCGTTTAATTATCTTGTATTAGTTAATTAATTAAGTTTATCGCTGCAGGAATCATACAAGTTGGAATTCCCTCGAAGGCTGGCTCTCCACGGCCTTTGTAGACACGGCTATGGCTACAATTTCCTTAACCCTCTTCCTGCATATCCTGTTAAACAAGTAATTTCGAGTTCTTAATCTTAAGTTTTCATTGATTACTACAATCTATGAATGCCATGCGATAAAATAACGTGATATTTTGTTTAGATTTGCAAGGCTATCAATGATCCGGGCTACCGGAGACGACACAGATAATGCTTTGATCTAGACGATGATTCTGATCCTCATGGCATTGGTGAATGGTCTTGGCAGGTTAGAGAATTCGAACAATTAATAAATTTACAAAAATTATCAACAAAAGCTGACCAAAAATAAAGGAGAGGAGGCAGGGAGAAACGTCAAGAGCACATGACAAAAAGTTCTAATTTACTAATTATGAACGTCCCCACATGTTACCTTTCTTTCAAATTGTAATTAGCTTATGTGATTTGTTTTCTATCTTAATTAATCACGGGAATTGCGCGATGATCTAGGGAATAAATATGAGAGGAATTGATTTGAAAAACTATGTGCTAAAAAAACTATCCCTTGTCTCACACTACAAGTATAATTGTGCCAATAATATCGATTATTGAATTACATCTCTTAATTAAGGAGAGCTACTTGACATTAAAATTCTGAAAGTGGGCTTTCCAATATCCATTGTGGGCCTTAAATTATGTCTTTAATTTATTTTAATTATTAATTAATTATAGCCGAAGTTTCTTCTTTCGACACAGGCATGCACAGAGATGATAATGCCAACAGGAGGATACAGAAAGACAGCATCTTTCCAGAATCAAAATGGAGTTAAGAAAGTCGAGCTTCTTTCTGAAAACAGGTGTTTAAGATCGAGCCTAGACGCAATTGGATCGTCACTGGGTTTGGAGGCGAAGTGGGTTTTAATTCTTCTCTTTCTTTTTCATTTTAGGGTTCTTAAAATTACGTTTAAGACATTCGCTAATCCTCTTTGTTTTACTTATCCAGAACATTGAGAGGGTTTTGAAGAAATTCGGAAGCAATATAATCTTCTTCAATGGCTTGAGAGATCCTTGGAGCGGTGGAGGTACTCTCTCTCTCTCTCTCTAATTTTTAGGGTTCTTGTTTGGCAGGGTTATGAAGAACACGTCCAGTAGCATAATCGCCATTGTAGCAGAGCAAGGTTTCTGAAGTTTTGCATAATAAATTACAGATTTTAAACATGAGCTCATCATGCAGATTTGAGATTCTCGACCAAGGAAGACCCAAAATGAAGATCCACCCACTGGTTTTTTTATCGAATCGTTTTAAGTCGTCGAGAAAGAACCAATTTTGGTTTTATAAACACGAAATCAAATAAATTCCTCGCATTTTCAATTCTTTGGTACGAGGTTTGACATTGTTGGGTAAATTTTCAGTATAATTGATGTATAGATTTGTTTGAGACTCAGAATAACCGATAGATTTTTGTCTTTGATTTTGGCAAATGCGTAGAGTAATTAGTGAATTATGAATCTATAGAATCAACTTACATCTTTATTCTTTGCCGCCTTTTTAAATTGTTGTAAGATTTTTATACATCAGATTTGATTTCAAGATATGAAATTCGTGCTAGAAATTAGTGACCAAATAGTGAGTGAGATTAATCATCGTTTGTTCATCATATTTGCGTCGCCTCGTGCTCATTGATACCCAAATGTACAGTCTATTCATGGCTATGAAAATAATTAAATAATAATGTGTCACGTTTCTATTAATTTCTATGAAAATTCAAGCATATTATAACAAAATGAAAATATTACCAGTGCATGCGTTGTCATATCTACCTTCTAAGCTAGGGTCCACCACGAAATGGTCCCACTTCCATCAGATTCAGACCTTTAATTTCAACATCTGCCACGTGTCAGTATCTCAAGCATTATCTAGTGGGCCCCACAGCTTCATATAATGCTGACAAAGCGCGCATGGCTTGAGCAGGAGGAGACGTGGCCTCTTCTTCCTCCTTTTACTGTCTTCTTTGTTTATCGCTCGTGATGCACGTGCGAGATGTACGTGCATGGATAACGTTTGATAGTATACTAAATTATAAAATTTAATTCCTGTAAGACTGTCTTTATGGTGATAATAGAAGCAAACCCAACTCATAAGCCATCACTCAACTCAACTCCCATGTGATATGGGCATAAGAGCTCAGATGCACTCCGACTTAGACCTTGACTCAAATTTGAGACCCCCCGTTTTGATATTCACAAAACCATACATTAAAATAACTTAACACATATCACAATGTGGCAGCCACGTCAATAAGTTTATCATCTAACTAGTGAGCGATAACCATGTCGGGAAAAGTCGAATTAATTTACTGTCCCAATCAAAAGGAGCATGGCCTGTACTGCAGCCAAGTCCCAAAAAGAAAAACCGCAAATTCAGATGCAGCACGAGATAAAATAATTGCTCAATTATCAATCTAACATGTGTTTCATTTCCAACCATTGTGTAGCGTCTGCAACTTTTAATTTGTTCAACCACTAAGAACATGGCCACAGGCTGGTCCCAGTTCGATCTTTTCGTCACCAACGAACTTAAATTTCCTGTAGAATTTTAATTGCATTTCAATGATTGATCGTATAAAAGAGTCTTACCCTTTTTTGTTGTGGTACGTGTAACTGATAATAGGTAGAGAATCTCGATTATAATGATCTAGATCATACCAATAGAAATGCACAAATTCACGTTATTTAGAAACAAAACTAAATTATTTTTTGTTGAAATTTTATCTCTATCAAGTACACGAAAACAAGCGCCATTACTCAGTGATTAGAAAATTGAAGATTAAGGAGTGATTAAGGAATGATTAGACAAGTGATTAGATGAGACTAGAGAGCAGGAGAAGGTTCCCTTGGGAGTCCAACTTATCATGATCAGACTGATTTTAGTCAAACCTTTTCCCTAAATGTCTAATGGCTTTCTGTCGATCTTCAGTTTTCTCTGCAATGAACAAAAACATGTTCACGGATTGAAGAAACCCTACACGAATTACATGGCGGATATGAACAGTGCCCAGTTTTTACCCAGCTGCACTCTTCTTTCTTCTCGCCAAAGAATTCCCCAACTTGGCCAAACATCATCAATTTTTAGAAAGTTTGTCGAAATTTCATGGATGTTCAATCCATTGCTCATAACTTCTGATTATCGACTATTAAAATTCATTTTTTTTTTTGTTCTACGTTGATTTCTTCCCAGTACTGCATTAGGGTTTTGCACAGGTTCTTCGTAAATGGATTGGAAACCGTGAATCGTCCAATCAATCTATGATTGACGAGGATTCAACTCCGATGTAACCTCTTTCTTACCAATCTGTTGTTTTTTTGTGTTTTCCAACGAGTAGTTTAATTAACTCGAGTTTTTCCAACTTTTTGTAGCGATGAAAAGGTTGTCTGAATCAACCTGGAAATCGAGGTGGGTTTTGTCTGAATCTCACGTGAATGACATTATCTGAGTGAAAAGATAGAACACGTAAGAGCATTCAAGTTTTAGAGAGAGGAGGAGGAGAGAGGAGAGGATTGAAACAAGAGAGCGAAGGAGAGAGAAACAAATTAGAAATCTTATCTCCTCTCAAGCCTTATCGCTCTCCTACCGTCTCTCTCTCTCAACAGTTGGCTAGATCACAAGCAACTATTTGTTCAATTACTTACGTCAGTTGAGCGTGGAATTAGGGCTCTCTATTTACCGACCACCATGTTCATTGTTCCACGCGTATCAATACAGCATGCATGGAGTTATTTTAATTTATAAACTTAAAAAATTAAAATATGAAATAGGCTATAAAAGTTTTGAGTCGTCTTTATCATGTTATGAGTGCACAAAATCATGGTGCAAAATCTATATTTTCTCACGTCTCTTTCTTCCAATACTCACGAAAAATAATTACATAAAATCCATTGAAAATTACAAAAAAAGTAATAAATTAATTAACCACAGTAAACAAAACTTCAAAAGTATGAGTAATTTACCCTCTGTTAAATAGTAGAAATCTAAATGATTAGTCTACATTTAACACGATAGTGGTGAGATTACGACCACGCACGTCATTAAGGTTTTCTTTCAAATCACGTAAGAGTTCCTTGTCCCTTTATGAAGCCAGATGGAACAAACGACAGTAATTTAACGAGTAACGAGAGATATACTCTAGAAACAAAATCCCTCTCTATATCTATTTATTGATTTTTAATTAAAATTAGGAGTGGCCTGATGTGCAACGGAAGCACATCGCCGATCTAGCGCCGAGGAGCACGGCCAATTTTGCTAATTTAGTTGCTCGTTTTGCAGGGAACTTAGCCTCGGAGAATATGTCTGAGGATAATCGGGATCGGATACGAGTTTTTCTTAGATGGCATCCGAGCGTGTCCGACTACGATGAGCCCGGTGCACCAGGCCATGATACGGCCGAGGTTCGCGACCACGACCCGCCCGGCACCCAACGGGCGCCCCACGATCATGACCCGACGACCCATGGAGACACGGTCGTCGGCTTTGCCGAAGTCCTCTAGGGCTTCGGCCCGTTGGAATAAGTGACCGACATGAGAGAACGCTCGATCCAAATACCCACGGATCAAGTGTTCAACCATGGGCCCTATTTTCGGTCACACTTAGTTTATTTCTTTCAGCCAGCAATTAGCTTTAGAGAAGGAAGAGAAAGCAGCCCAAAGAAGAGGAACGCATATCCCATCGGCGAAGACACACAAAGGCCCGACAAGACCGGTCCACGGTCAAGCCACGACCCACCTACGGTCAAATAAGAGACCTTGACCAAATCCAATCGACCACTTGACTTAAATCTTTAAGTAATCTGGTTATTTGGTCAAGGGAAAGATAAGGTTTGAGTTTGACACGGATAAATCTCAAGATATCAGAAGAAGATCCACCGGGCGCGCACAAAATCCGTCCATCGAACCACCCGCGCAACAAGAGGGATTTTTATCCAAGTAATCCGTGCTAAAGTTGCCATATTCGTAGGAGGATCGTTGGATAACAACCTTTTCAAAATGGCACGGACAAATCTCGTGATGACATGAAGATAAGGTCAAACCGCGCACACAAGATCGCTCACCAACAAACCGGCGAGCCACAAGGGATTTTTATCAAACTAATCCGTGCTAAAGCTGCCATATTCATAGGAGAATCGTTGGACAACAACCTTTCAAAATTAGCACGAGTGAATCCCACAAAATCCGAGATAAGATCAACAACACGCGCATCCGACGGACAACCGAAGATCACCCTAGGTCAAGCACGACTTTCATGCAAATCCAGCCGTGCATATCTTTGATGAATCAAGCCTAAAGTCAAGGAAGATCTTCCCGAAGCTAATCATGGACGTTCAAAGTCATCTAAAGGCTTACATTGTCTTTCTTAGCTTATCTTTAGTAGTTTCGTTATCTTTTACGTTTTGCTATTTAAGTGTAACACTTACACTATTTTCAATAGAGAGAATTTTAGTAAAAATTGTGCAAAGCACCTTCTTCCCGAAAGGATCGAAGCTCCCTCTCGATAACTCCCCTCCGGTGAGTCATATCCGGCCGAGCGTTATCAACCCTCGAGTGTTCATCGGTGAGTCATATCCGAGAAGACATTCAAGGTCTACCGAGTTCAATACTTTGATCGCTCAAGTATTGAATTGCCTTCATCCATCTCTTTTCACCATCTTCATCCCCGAGCCTTCAAACTCCTCCACAAGCCGATTCCGGTCCACATTATCACCACCGAGTCATCTCCATAAATTACCGAGCCTTTACCAAAATTCCACCACCAAACCTCCTTATTTCCATCACGTTACGCTTCCGCAAACCCCGTCCTAAATTGGCCCGAGCCAATTTTCCGATCGCCGTACACGCGACCTTCCCGGTTACGTGAAAAGCGACAAGTCCGATCAAGTGTGTGCGATCCTGGTGCACGCTGCACACCATGTTGGTATCAGAGCTAAAGTTCCTATCTTGAGTGTAAAAATCCAATTTTTACCTCATGGAACGCATGGTGACACGTAGCGGAGTCGTTCACAATGCCGCCCGTGATCAAGCCACGAGCGAGCAAACCATGTTCTCCGACCCCCGAGATGAACGGGAACATGAGAACCATAATCGGGAGCAATTTGAAGCCATGAATCGAAGAATGGATACAATGCTTCAACGGCTCGACGATATGGCCGAGCGCGAACTAGCCCGCGAACAAGCCCGCCCGGCACGACCGACGCCGCCTCCTAGGCGAAGACCGGGACGTGGAGGACCACCCCGCGCACGCCCGCGTGACTCCGACCGATCCGAAGAAGATTATGAGTATGAACACGATAATTACTCGGATCGTGATGAAGAATGGAAGCTCCCCAAGGTACACTTACCCTCTTTTAATGGAGCCTCCAACGGAGATAAATATTTAGATTGGATAGAAAAGGTTGAGAAAATTTTTGACCTTTACAATTATTCCGAGAAGTTAAAGGTCCAATTAGCATCTTTAGAACTCACGGATTATGCTGCATTATGGTGGACTAGTCTTCGGACACAACGAAGAAGAGCACATGAGGAAGAAATTACTTCGTGGAGATTAATGAAAGAATTATTGAGGAAACGGTTCGTACCGAGCCATTATCTTCAAGATCTATTTTTACAACTTCAAAGTCTCCGCCAAGGAAGTTCTACCGTGGATGAATATCTTACGGACTTTGAGACATTACGGATTCGGTGTGATTTAGCCGAACCCACGGAACAAGTCATGGCAAGGTTCATTCGAGGCCTTCGATATGAAATTGGTGATGTGGTTGAGTTGCAGCCCGTAGAATCATTTGATGGGCTTATTCAAATGGCCCTAAGAGTCGAGAGGCAACTCAAGAGAAAAGGCAAAGCCATAGCTCAACGGCCCGCCCCGAAGCCCGCAACACCATACCGGCCCGCGCCACGGATCGATGATCGGGCGCCCGCGCCAAAACCATGGGCCCCGAGACCGGCCACGGATTCTAAGCCTTCGGACACTCAAGCCGACCCACAAAGGGCTCGAGAGATCCGATGTTTCAAGTGTCTTGGACGCGGACACATGGCCGCGCAATGTCCAAATAAGCGCGTCATGACCGTCCTCGAGGACACCGAGGAGGTCGTGAGCGACGACGAGACACCACCCGTCTCGGCCGAGGAAGAACCAACCTCGACCGAAGAAGAAGTTTGTCGAGCATTCGAAGGGCAAAGTATGTTTATAGTGCGAAGAGTTCTTTCTACGCAACCACAGCCCGAGAAAATTATTAGCGAGGACGAGGTCCAAGCCGATGCCCAAGAAAAACCGAGCCCGGTCAAAGGAGAAACCTTTAACGCTCAAGATGGGCCAAGACTTATGATGATCCACCAAGCCAAGGCCGAAGTAAAACCGGGCCCGATCGAAGGCGAAATCATCCACGCCCAAGAGAGGCCGAGACTTATGATGATCCGGCTCATCCATACCACGCAACAAAAACCGGAGGATCAACAACGAACCAATCTCTTACTCGGCCGAGACCTTGGATTATACCGGGATGAGTTCCCGGGAACACCACCCGACGGATCACAGCCCCCTCTAGAGAACAAGCTCCTTACTTTACCGATCCGCGCCGACAACATGCCGACCCGCGCCAAGGACCGAGGATCGGGGCCCCACACCGAGGCCGTGGGCCCCAACGCAAAACACGAGTGCCTCACCGACCACAAACCCGGGGAGATTGATAAAGAAAAGATAGATTTGAGGACAAATCCTCAAGTACCCCGGGAGGATGATGTGCAACGGAAGCACATCGCCGATCTAGCGCCGAGGAGCACGGCCAATTTTGCTAATTTAGTTGCTCGGATACGAGTTTTTCTTAGATGGCATCCGAGCGTGTCCGACTACGATGAGCCCGGCGCACTAGGCCATGATACGGCCGAGGTTCGCGACCACGACCCGCCCGGCACCCAACGGGCGCCCCACGATCATGACCCGACGACCCATGGAGACACGGTCGTCGGCTTTGCCGAAGTCCTCTAGGGCTTCGGCCCGTTGGAATAAGTGACCGACATGAGAGAACGCTCGATCCAAATACTCACGGATCAAGTGTTCAACCATGGGCCCTATTTTCAGTCACACTTAGTTTATTTCTTTCAGCCAGCAATTAGCTTTAGAGAAGGAAGAGAAAGCAGCCCAAAGAAGAGGAACGCATATCCCATCGGCGAAGACACACAAAGGCCCGACAAGACCGGTCCACGGTCAAGCCACGACCCACCTACGGTCAAATAAGAGACCTTGACCAAATCCAATCGACCACTTGACTTAAATCTTTAAGTAATCTGGTTATTTGGTCAAGGGAAAGATAAGGTTTGAGTTTGACACGGATAAATCTCAAGATATCAGAAGAAGATCCACCGGGCGCGCACAAAATCCGTCCATCGAACCACCCGCGCAAAAAGAGAGAATTTTAGTAAAAATTGTGCAAAGCACCTTCTTCCCGAAAGGATCGAAGCTCCCTCTCGATAACTCCCCTCCGGTGAGTCATATCCGGCCGAGCGTTATCAACCCTCGAGTGTTCATCGGTGCGTCATATCCGAGAAGACATTCAAGGTCTACCGAGTTCAATACTTTGATCGCTCAAGTATTGAATTGCCTTCATCCATCTCTTTTCACCATCTTCACCCCCGAGCCTTCAAACCCCTCCACAAGCCGATTCCGGTCCATATTTTCACCACCGAGTCATCTCCATAAATTACCGAGCCTTTACCAAAATTCCACCACCAAACCTCCTTATTTCCATCACGTTACGCTTCCGCAAACCCCGTCCTAAATTGGCCCGAGCCAATTTTCCGATCGCCGTACACGCGACCTTCCCGGTTACGTGAAAAGCGACAAGTCCGATCAAGTGTGTGCGATCCTGGTGCACGCTGCACACCATGGCCAAACCTCAATAATGCTGCTATACACGTGACTCAAATATCAACTTTATAGTTTTGCATTATCAATATAAAAAAAGGGGAGCCGAAATTCATCTTGATAATACACAGCCAAGGACCACCCACTTTCTATTTAATACAATACCTTTTTAAATTTCCATAATTTCCTACCTTCAAACACACATATTATGTCTAAATAGTTCACTATATTTCAAGTTTTTTTTTTCCACAAAATGAACGTCACACTTGAATTAGCACGGTATTATCTAAATAGTTCACTAATGAATTTTGCAATGCATTAACATAAGCTGAATGTCTATTTTTGTGCTCTAATATGAAATTATATTAATTGACTATTAAATTTATTTAATTTTCTCTCGAATTGTAAATAGTCAAGAACATTAAATGTTGTCACCAAATTTAGTAGTTAGAACATCTATGGTCTTTTTTTTATACACCAAGTTGCTACATATAACCTAGATCTCTTTTTTTTTGGCAAAATAACAAAATTAAAGAAAATGAAGTCTGAAAAGGCTTGCGAATATCTGAAAATAGTGGAAAAAGGGTTGATGAACTATTCGATCACGCAATAAACTTTAAGTACACATCGAACTTGCATTCTCACAACCCTTTCTGCCTTACGTTTCTCTGTCATGTCTTACTAGCTTCCATCAAATACTTCTAACAGTATTTCTTACTTTCTCTCTCCTTACTCTTCTTCTTCTTCTTCCTCGCAAAAGAATGTCTGTAAATCACTTCCAATCTGAAGTTCCTACGACTTTCAACTGGCCTCAAAACCCTCAACTGCACCCACCCGTGGAAAACCACCCTTATTCTCAACAATTCACACCTCAGATTTGTACCCGACAGAACCACCCATGGCTGCTAAGTAATTTCACTCTGAACAGAGAAAACAACGTCGAAGACGACGAAATCGACGACGTAACCAGAACGGAAGACGGCGGAGACGGGTGCGGCTCCGGAGATGAGTGTGAGGAAACGGTAGATAAACAATCCATGTTTGAAAAGGCATTAACGCCCAGCGACGTCGGAAAACTGAACCGCCTTGTGATTCCTAAACAGCACGCGGAGAAATACTTCCCTCTCGGCGACGGCGGAGACTCCGGCGACAGGGGTTTGCTTCTGAGCTTCGAGGACGAGGTCGGGAAGTCATGGAGATTTCGTTACTCTTACTGGAATAGTAGCCAAAGCTACGTTCTTACAAAGGGTTGGAGCCGTTATGTGAAAGAGAAAAGGCTGGAATCCGGTGACGTCGTTTTTTTTCAGCGTCACCGGACGAACGGCGAGCGGTTGTTCATAGGTTGGCGACGGCGGCCGGCGCGGCGGAGCATCGGTGCAGTGACGGCGGAGGAAGGTAATGGTAATTGTAATGAAGGGAATGGGGGGTGCACGAAATTGTTCTACTCTGCAAATCCTTATCACGAACACAGCCATTATTCTCATCATCAGCTTCGTCTCCATCATTATCGTCCACCGCCATATCAACGTGATTGTCTCCATGCTGGTCTGTTTCTTACCCCATTTTTAGAGAGAGAAAGATAGGAGAGAGAGAAGAGAGTTTGAGCTTAAACATGATTTCAGAGCCATGGCTGTCTTGTAATTTTTTTAAGTGTTTTTATCATTTTTGCAGGCTCAGTCTCAGGCCAAAGCCCGCCGGCTTTAGCAGGAAACTCGAAGATACTGAGACTTTTTGGGGTCAACATGGAATGCCAAACCGTCTCCGACGACCCATCGCCGCCGTGTCCTTCTCTTCTTACCAAATCGGCGACAACGAATCACCAGTTCTTCCCATCATATATTTCTTCAAATTGTGCTAATCATACGGTATGATTATCCAGTTTTCCTTGTTCGTAGCTAAAAAAAACTGAAAACGTGAATCGGACCGTCTCCAGTTTTTTGACCTCAGTTTACGATAGCTATTGCTTGTTTCCTCCGTCCAGACAGATCTTTTCTTTAAGGAAATATATTAAAAAAGAAATAGTTGGATGAATCATTATTTAGAAACTTGAAAGCGTGGCTTGTGGCCTGCCATCCTCCCTCCCTAATAATTGAGATGGACTTTATATTATAAAAATATGAAGCTAAGTTACAGCCAGAGCCGACGCTGAATTTCATACCCTTTCTTAACTCGACACCGTTTTGAGCGATTGGAGCAGGATTTAACCTTCTCAAAAGATGTCAGGAAGATGAGAAATGGCCGAGGATGAAGATGGAGGATGTGACGTCTCTCTCTCCTCCATCTTTCAAAAGTACCCATGCAGAGGAGAGAGAGAGAGAGAGAATTGAGGAATGTGCGGGGAAAAAGGGTCATTTGCTTATTAATGGTGGCTAGGTTTTGGAGTGGAGGGGAAAGAGAGAGAAGGGGGTGGGAAAAGGGCAAGAGTGGGATCCAACCACAACCTAGGGCTGACGTCACTGAAGCAATTAGGGGAACTCGTCGTCGAAGGTGAGGGAACGTGGAATCTATTTTCCCACTGTTGAGATTCTGCCTCGAGATTTTTTCATAATTGACGAGGGAAGAGAGGGTATGGTGATGGTGGGTGGGTTTTGATTAGATGTGTGACAGCCCTGTTGTACTAGATTTCCCCTTCTCTTCTCTTTCTCTCTCTAATTTACCCTTCTCTCTTGTACTCGGAATGCTAAACCCCTATGACTCTATACCCGACAGACAGTAGATGATAGCTAAATCAACTGACTAGTTTAAAAATAAAAGACTTATAACTAACACCACAAATATCAATTTCAACATTCTCGCATTAGTGGCTCAAGCTTTAAACCTTACATTTTGCATTTTGTACTAATTATATCACAACTCGATCATTCAACTAAGCCCGTGCAGCATCCCTTCTCTCTCTATCTCCTCTCTGTCGACTCTGTACGCTACTCAGAGCAATATTGACTCCTAATCTATGATGTTCTTCCTCTTTTTCATGAAGTTTTCATCTAAAATCAGAACAAAATCGAGCAAATTTCTCATCAATTTCTTCAAAAACGATGACAAAATCGCCTCAAATCAGATGGGTAATGCTAAAAATGTTTCCTTTTTCAATTTAAATGCAGAAGAAATCATTGGGGCTTGGCAGAGTTAATTGTCGACACAATTCAAACATGTGGATCAAAGGGGATTTGGATAAGGATCTAAGCAGATAACCCAGCTGCCAATTCATTGCGGTCCCAAAAACCAACCTATTACTGCCTTCCTCTTTATCTGTCCTCAGTTCAAGTTTAAAATAGGCATGGAAATAAGTAGGCCGAATGGGTCGAATTTTTGGATAACATCACATGAAAGCTGAAATCACAACAAAAACTCGTAGACTAAGTAATAATACCTTGCAAAAGCCAGCAATTATCGGGCTCACGCCGTTGTTTTCCGCTGCCAAATGGCTTGGTAATAGTGCATAATCTGTAAAGTTCAATAAAAAAATATTGACCTTCATACATCAATGGAGGCTAATCGTTAGTGGCTCCAAAATTGGAGGCAATTCGGAGGTTGCTATCATTGGAATATGACGAGTCTAAACAAAAAATATTTCGATCATGCATTACTAAAGTAACAGGAATGCATGATCCTTTTAAAGAGAAACTGCAAACCAGAGAATCAGAAGTAATTATTTGGCAGGCCCTTCTCTTTTTTCTATTATAATTAATGAATTTAGTCTGTATCACCGAATACTTTTGGAATTCCTCTAGAATGACCAGCATAAGTTGCAGGGAAACAATATTTGAACGACTCTCATACCGCAAAACAATATTTGAAGAGGAAATCATGTTCAAAACAGAGGACAAAAAGAATAAATATATCCACTCGGTTCTAGATTTGTTTATACGATTTCAACCATTGATTATAAGGTCTGGAAAATATGAGTACTAAACCAGACAGAACCGAATGCGAATGCTAAAACAAGTCCTAAAATAAAGAATCCTAAGTAGATTGCGTTCAAATTTTGACTCTTCCTAGTTGTCCATAAAAATTTTGAGAGCATCTCCGTATTCCAAAGTTCATCATGAACAAGCTCTGCAAAGCAGCAACGTTGGATTGATTTAGGAACAAGAAAGAAATTTGCATAGAATACAACAAACAGAGACAACTCGAATCTCAGCATCCAAAATAAGAAATATTTATCATGACCATAAATAGATTTCACTCAAGACTTAGCATTGTCATCCAACCAAAGTTCAATAATCATTTACCAAGATCTTCCAATGCTGATGGTTCTTTCAATTTCGCTGTCTGATTAGCTCCATCTGGTTTATTCCATTCTCTTCCCGTACCTTGGTTACTTCAATTTCTTAGCAACACTACAGAAGAAGATCAACAATTTAGAATAAAATACAAAGACTTCACTCCCATACTCACAGCCGCAACAAAACGAAAGGCCCAAGCTCAAAATTAAACTTATCAGAATCAAACACAAAGAAAAATCTAAAAACTACAACAAAACAGTAGAAACCCAAAATCCTTCAAAAACAAGCAGAATATACCGAAAATCTGTCGTTGAAGTGAGTATCCGACGCCAATATCCAATCGGAGGGTCCAAAGAAAGGAACAGAACGCAATCTCTTCAAAATTATTAATAAATGAACAGAAATTTCTTCAAAGACTGCTTCGTGAACTTAAAACGTTTTCCAACTTCAACAATGACGGAGAGATTAAGCGATCTGGGTGCTTGGAAGAAGAGTAGAGCAGCGAACGGACATATAAAACTACGTGTCGTTCACTCTTAGAAACAAGTCGTAACTGGCAGATTATATCTAGCAATCCCACGTTGACGCTATCATGATTTCATTTTAAAATAAAAGCTAACATGTTAAACAATATTTAATATAATTCAATTAATAAATTATAAAAAATTATTCATAGTATTTATTGTCTTAATTATTATTTGACATGTCATCTTATATTTTAATAAGTTAGATAAAAAGGAACGTATAATTAAGAGTGGAAATTGGTCCTGTCTGAATTGAGAAATCAACGATGTTTTGATTTCATTAAAGTTAAAACAAATTATTATTAATGCTATTTTTAAAAATTTGCATAGGAGAATATCATAATTTTATTCAAATTATTTAAATATTTTTCAATATCAAAGTCAATATAAAAATATTAATAAACATTTAATGAATAAAAAGTAAATAACGATAATTATATGTGTGTAAAATTATAATTAATACAATAAATGACTATTTTTACTTTATTATTTTAATTACACTTTAATGGTATCATTATTCATATTTTTTAAAAAATAGAGTAAAATTATTTAACCTAGACAAAACATTAGGATTAATGAATTATTTTAATTTATGTTAGGCAGTAAATTATCAATATTGATGACTCTTAAAAATATAACGCAGATAGACGTTCGAATAACATTAAAACAAGAGTATGATTTCAAAGAAGAACAAGGGTCATCGCCCATCGTGAACTAAACTTGCAACGCAGTGCAACCTTCGGCAACACAAAAGTAATGAAATACACAATAAAAGTATAAACACATCTTTGATTTTCTTTTTTCTAGGCAGTTGAATCAAACCCGGCCATGTACGACGGCCGGAGAAGCCATTGCCGGCGACATCCAAAGGTCAGTGGTTTCGGAGAGCCAAAGCTGAGAACAAAACGAGGAAAATGAAAATAAGTACGGCGATGAAAGCGCCGACAACCGCCCCACTAACTTTCTGGCAAAAATCGCCGAACTGGTTGCAGATGGCCAGCCAGTTTGTATTGGAATTTCCATTATGAGCTAGGTAGACGATGGCGGCTGCAGCGGCGGCCGCCGACGTGGCTAGAGTAAGCGCCACCTGCAACAATATAACATGTTTTCAGATTGACAAGTCAATAAATCAAAAATATTGAATCTTATAGGCTTGTTTTTTATTTTTCTCATTACTGTGTCTAGAATAAGTAGGAGAAATCTGGGTCCGGTTGCATGAGGTCGAATAATACAGACGATGGAGAAGGGGATGGAGAGAGCTAAGTAGCCTGCAACTATTCCCATGGCGATCACAAAAAACCTGCAATTTAGAAACTTGTGTTAGAAGTGAAGAAGAGAGAGAAAGAGGAGAGAGATGAAAATAGTAAAAAACTAACTAACTGGAAAGTGGGCAAATCATCGTAGCTAGCTTGGAATTGGAAGAACTGGGTGAAAAAAGGAAGAGTTTCATCACTGGTTCCCATAGCTGCAGCAGAAGCTAAAGCAGCAACCATAGCTCCGATCCTCAAAACCAAGTCGAACACGGCGAATCCTCTCTTCAAACCACCGTGTCTGGGTGGCGCAGCCCCCAGAACCGCCTTCTTTTTGGCGGCGCCGCTCGTCTCTTGAATCTCAATCGTTGTCGAATCGCCGTTCTTCATTCTTCTTCGAGTCAACAGCTGGGGCAGAAATCAAAATGTAGAAGAACAGGAGGAGATTTTCAGAAGCTTGAAGGAAAACGAAAACAGAGAAGCCATTATATATGCAGAAAGAACTAGGTTCGGATTAGCAAAATAATTAGCAATAGGAGGAGTTGTTGATTAACCTCACTTATTTAATTTATTTTTTTAAACAAGGCAGGTAGTAATCCGTACTTGCACAGTTGGAACCGTGACGTCGCCAAGCAAGGAGGGCGCCGAAAGTTACCCGAAGAATGCCAGCTATTGCCGGAAGTGTCGCCGGATCTTTCATTGGGTCATGGATTCATATAACAGTTTTAAATAGGGCAAAATGCTTTTAATGGCCTGTACTATGGGGTAAATTACAGATATTAGAACGAACTAAAAAACGTTCAATCCAATACCTTGAACTATGAGGAAAATACGATTTTTATCTTTCGTCAATTATTTCGGTTAATTTTAACCTGAATCGACCACGTGCAAAGCACGTTTAACGTGAAAATACCTTGAACTATGCAATAACAAACGTGCTTATGCTTTAACAATAACAAATGTGCTTTGCACGTGGTCGATTCAGGTTAAAATTAACCGGAATAATTGACAGAAGATAAAAATCGTATTTTCCTCATAGTTCAAGGTATTGGATTGAACGTTTTTTAGTTCGTTCTAATATCTGTAATTTACCCCAGAGTACAGGTCATTAAAAGCATTTTTCTCTTTTAAATAATCCTTGCAAAAATATATTAAATTAATAAACTCGAAATTACCAGTTTAAATTATTCTTCATTTCAAATATTAGCTTAAAAGAGATTTCCAAGTCATTATTCTACAAAACGGTGCCGTTTAACAGTCTAGACTTTCAGGAGCTGTAATTTATTAGTAAAAGCTATGGCTATCCAGTCCAAATCCACCGGCGACCAACGAACTTGATTAATCTCAGCCGTCGATCCATAGCACATTTCTGGTTCAGCCGCCACCCTATCCTCCGATCGGAAAGCCGGCGCCACCACCTCCCATATCAACGCTCGAGAATCGTCGCCGACGGAGCAGATCTGCCGTCCGTTCACTGGAGACCACGAGATTCCGTTTACGCTACCTCTATGCTTGCAGAGCTCCATCAATGGCGTCATCGGGAGCCGAATATCCAAAATGACAACCCGATTGCTATCGATTCCTGCAGTGGCGATGAATCTCGGGTCAAACTTGTTCCATTCGAGCCTCAATAACGGGGAATCCTGAACCGGGTTCTCGTATATGATCGTCGATCTTTCTTTATCTCTTAAATCGAAAACTCGAAGTGAACCATCGCCGGAAACTGAAGCGAAAACATTGAATCCGCCCCAGGAAATATCGTACACCTCTTTATCGTGTGCTACAAGCTGCGAATCTACGGCTTCTCTCTCAATATCCCATATGGTACACGTTGTATCGGCGTTCGAAGTGGCGACGCGATGTGGATCGAAATCGGCCCAATCGAAGGAGGTTATGGCGGAGTTGAAATCGCTGTTGTTGTTGCTGTTGAAGAGCGATTTGAGCTCGATTCGGTCGTCGTGGATTTCCCAGACCCGGAGAAAGTCGCCGGAGGTGGCGATCAGATCGAGATTTGAGGTTTCTTCCGATGGGAAGAACATTAGGTTCGTTGGAGAATAAGGGTGGTCGAAGATCAGGCGGTTGTCGGTGCTGAAATCGGTGGTTTCTTCGTTGAAGTGGACGAGCTCGACTTTGTTGCTGTATTCTTCGAGGAAACTTCCGACGGCGAGGCGAGTGGTTTTGTCACGGCGGAGGGACCAGGCGATGGAGAATATAGGCCATTGGGCTGCGTAGGCAAAGACGCCTGGTTTTTTCTCCGGCGGAATTTGCATGGCGGCGCCGGCGAAATGAAAGATCGAGGAAGACAGTGGCTGCCCACGTCAAATCTGTACATGCATGGAAACAAATATCAATAGAAACCTAAAACAGAAACAAGATTATAGATTTAACTCGTCTAAATTATAGTTTTTGCAAGGAGTTAAGCAAAGTTCGTACTTTGAGTAATAACCTAGGGTCTTAGAATTGTAAATCCAAATTCAATGGCTACTTTCTTCTTCGCATCTAAAATGCTACAACAAAGAAAACAAACGGCACAGCCGAAGAAAAAGACAATATAATAAGATAGTACTTTTGCGTGTAGAAAGAAGTTTCTGCTGGAAAGAAATAATGAAGAAATTCATAGAGAAAAACTGCATCAGAATACAGAATTTTTAACATACTTTAATCAGCACCAAACTATACACTACACCGTGTAAAAACATCAGAAGATAATCGCTGGTCTTCCATTTCCAAGTCTATAGGTTCGAGACGGACACAGTGGAGAAGGCCGGAAGCTGGGAGCAGAGGCCAGAGGAGCAGGAGGAGATGAGAAATGGGGAGGGAAAATAAAGAGAATAAGAGTTGAGAGAGAGAGAGAGAAGAATGGAAGGTGGGGGGAGAGATTTAACCTAACAGTCGTGAAAGCACGAGAGAGAAGGTTGGAGAGGTACCTTGTAGGAGCCACCGAAATTTTGTATGTCTACTTGGATCTTGGTTGTCGCTTTCTCCAACTAAATACTCACGTAATAATCATAATTTTTGTATATTTTTATTAATTATTTGGTGATATCGTGTAATAGCGTTATTACAACATATAATGTCAAATACAGCCAAAAACCTAATAATAACTACACGAATTTGAATATCGTCATAGGTTTAAGAATGATAATTAGGGTTTTTTCAAGACTTAACACTAACTTTATAGTATTGACGGTCAAAATAATGAATATAAATAATTAAATATATTATAATATGAATTTATTTTATTAATTACAACTTGACACGTTAACATATATAATAAAAATGCATGCTAACAATAAACCCGACATTACCCTGTGTATATATGTGTGTATTTATTTATAACACATAGTCTTCTAGTATGTCTAGCTATAATCTATCGCCCCTTCTTTTACTCGTTTATAAACACATCATCTTCTAGCATGCATGGCTATAACCCGATCAGCTAAAAACACATCATCTCACAAGCTTCATCGGTGGGCAGCATAGCAATCCCGATTATCCTCAGGCATTCACATTTGATTGCAACCGGAGCAATGATCATTCAGATCTTCTCGTTCTTAGTCTTTGTTTTGTGCCTCCATCGTGTTAGCCTCGATGACGACTGGTAATTTAGTCCGACAAAGACCGGGTGAGGATGAGTCCGACTGACCATGAATGAATTCCCACGGCAAAACCGTGATATAGATATATGTTTTTTATAGTTGGAAGATTTTCTCACTTGTAAATAGTTAATATCTTATAACTATCATCAAACCCTACAAGACGACTTGTAATAGTGCGCTAATTCAAATAATTATTATTAATCATGATAACTAATATTTAATAGAATTAGTTTGTTTACACGAGAGGTCGCATTTCAATTTGAGTTGATGTCAATATCTAAATTATTCATTGGTACAATTATTCGTATTACTAAACTTATTTTGATTTTTTTCATGGAATTTATAAAAAAATTATTTAAAATTGTAAAAAAAAAAAAGCATAATAATTAAATATATGCTTCCTTGTGAAGTCGACATGAAGCTTGGGCAGGAACTACGAGTCGATTTATACAAATTTCCCATTGCAAAACACTGTTTATTTTCCGCCAGAGTGGAGCGAAAATCATTGTGGCGTATTGCGCATGCGGTTCAATTTAGAGGATCTGCGAGTTCGACGACTCCACAGTCGCTTTGACTCTTCTTCCATTTCCGAAGCTCGTTGTGTGTCTTTTTTCTTCTTCTTTCTTCCGAATCGGACATGATGACCGCTGTAAATACATTAATTCTTGTTCCTTCATCGATTCCTTTGTACTTAGTTCATTAATTTGCGATGATGTTGATGTTTGTTTGGTTTGGATTGTAAATGCGTTCTGTAGCAGAGAAGTGTCTCCGGATCATCTCAGAGCCCTAGATCTCCCATTTCACAACCGTACCTGGCAGTCTCGGTCACTGATCCTGTCAAATTGGGCAATGGCGTCCAAGCATACATCTCATATCGTGTTATCACGAAGGTATTTCGAAATTTCGTTGTTTGTTGGGGGAGACCATTGTTTTCGAGTTGTAACTGATGAATCATGACGCATGTTTGGGTCTAACGTACTTTTTGAATATGATTTCGTCCTTGATAAGTTTTCTTGCGGCGCTGCAGCTGAGCGATGACAAAATTGATACTTATTGTGCGTCAAATTATTATTTGAGTCTTTATGAAAACTGCTTTAATAGTATCTGCTACCTTGTGGTTTGAGGAGGAAGCGGCATTTAGTTAGATTCAAAATTCATGCCACTATGGCTACAATTTTGCGTTTGTTATAGTTGAAGTTTTCCTTTTTTAGAGTTTAAATGCCACAAATTTAGGTTAATTGTGAAATACTTATTTGACGGTGAACTTATGGTATAGTTATATGCGTTTTTATATGTTTTAAGCAACTTTTGGCAGTCACTGTATCGTATCTATACAAGTGAACCTGCATGCCCTAGATAATTACTTTTATACTGTAGTTTTGATCCATAAAATTTCTTTTTGCCAGACAAATTTTCCTGATTTTCAAGGATCCGAGAAGATTGTTATTCGACGTTACAGCGATTTTTTCTGGTTGCATGACCGTCTTTTTGAGAAATACAAAGGGATTTTCATTCCTCCTATACCTGAAAAGAGTGCAGTAGGTAACTTGTTGAAAGTACCATTTTCCCCATATCTGCCTGTATATTTTATTTTATCGGGAAATTTATGGTTTTTTCTCCAATTCATAGTTATGCAGAGTCTAAAATTTTTCTTATTTTTCAGACTTTTAGCTCTGCATATAGGTTCTCTACTTAACTCTTATGATGGTAGGATTCATTTTGAGTGTTCACTAGACTGAAGTCATAAAATGATGGAAAAGAAACAGTTTGATGGGATAATATAAACTAGAATTAAATTTTATCCTGTAATGCAGAGAAATTTCGTTTTAGTGCTGAGTTTATTGAAATGAGGCGTCAAGCATTGGATGTATTTATCAATAGAATTGCTTCACATCACATACTCCAGCAAAGTGATGATCTGAAAAACTTCCTGCAGGCTGATGAAGAGGTAATATTTTCTTTGTACTAGTTGTCTATTTAAGTTCATATTTGTTCGTGTTTTGAAGCAACGTTATAAACTATATTAACATTTATATTTAGAGTTTTATTTTATAGTCTTCAAGTGTTGCAAGCAGTGCCTTCTCTTTTCGTACATTTCAACCGCATTGCTTTACTGCATGGATAGGAAGGATGAAAACATTTTCTATTGTTGTTGGACAATGCCAATTTCGGAGAAAAATCTTATGCTAGACTAAGATACTATCGTTCATGATTTGTCTAAGGAGAAAATATGTATTGTCACTTTTGGTATATTTGGAACACAAGAGAAAAATGATTGTGCATGAGAAAAAAAGTCCAATTTAGACTCTAAACATTGGACTTGTTGACACAGAGTTGCGTTAATAATCAAAAACAAAGAATGAACGACCCAATATAAGTGACTTATTAGAACTTTGCATGCAGATATCATCATCTTTCTTAAGATATCTCCTCTTGCTATACCTAGAGCATGAATTCTCTTACTTTGTGCTTTATCTGTTATATAGAAACAAAATCGTGATCTTTGCAGTTGACGTTGTTCATCATGTTTCTTATTAAGCTCTTTTGTTAGGTTGTTTTAACATGATTAAGAGAAATATTGATGTGCTTTCTTTACCTTTTCTTCCAGACTATGGAGAGGTTAAGGTCCCAAGAGACTGGTATTTTTAAGAAGAAGCCTGCCGATTTGATCCAACTCTTTAAGGTAAAAAAATTAGGACTGGTACTGTGATGCATCCCTTCCATCAAATGTATGACAATGTGAAATGAATTACTTGTCAGACGTTAAAATAACTAGAAAATTGAGTCCTTTAACAGACAACTGGCAATACTTATTCTAATGTTAATGAATGCTAGAAATTATTTACATTTAGCTTCAATCACACACACATATAGGAGGATGGATGGTCTTAACAACAGGTCAAAATGTTTCACCCTATCCCTCATTTCCAGTTCTGCTTCAGCATTTGATTCTGAGTACATTTCCATTTCATTGGAGAGTTGATCTACTTGTTCTTATAGTGATGTTTTTGATTGTCGACAGGACGTACAATCTAAACTTAGTGATGCTGTTCTTGGGAAAGAAAAACCTGTAGAAGAATCGAACCCTGAGTATGAGAAGCTTCAACAATACATCTTCGAGCTCGAAAATCACTTAGCTGATGCTCAGAAGCATGCATACCGTCTTGTGAAGAGACACAGAGGTACTTGTGTTTGTCCATCTATTTCAGCTCATATATCTGACAGTTTATCTTTGGGTTATTGTTGGTACTCTGTTTAACTCGTGACACTTTTTTTTTTCATTTTTCGTAGAATTAGGACAAGCATTATCAGAATTTGGGAAAGCTGCCAAACTTCTTGGTGCTTGTGAAGGTAATCCAGTTTCAAATCCTTTTTCCGAGCTTGGAGTAAAGTCAGAAACATTATCAATTAAGCTGCAGAAGGAGGTCAGAACATTGCCTACTTGTGCATAATATTCTCCTGTGTTTGAATAGAATGTTCATGATATGAATTGCATATGTGCAGGCTCACCTAGTCCTGATGAATTTCGAGGAACCTTTGAAAGATTATGTTCGTTCTGTCCAATCGATTAGAGTAAGTTAGCCGATATATAAGTATTTGGTGCTAAACTATAACTAAGAAAAAAGGACAAAAATGGCCACCGATCAAAGCATCCTTTAATCATGTTTGTAGTTCTAATTTTGTGCTTTGTGATTTGAAACAGGCTACGATAGCAGAGAGAGCTAATGTCTTTAGGCAACAGTGCGAACTTTCTGAAACACTAAAGCTGAAGGAGATAAACTTGTATGCAGACTCTCTCACTTTATTTGTTGAAATTGAATAAATGAACAAAAAAAAAGAATGCTTTGAAAATTTACCAGAAATATCTATAAACTATAATACATAATCAGCAGTACTTTGAACTTTTTTAATAAGAAAATGGTCTAATATCGTAGGGACAAACTTGTGCTAACAAGATCTGAAAGAATACGTGAAACCGAGCACGAGTACAATGAGGTAAGTCTTCTTTCTTTATTGCACCATTATCTGTGCATGAAACTGTTTCAAGAGCTTCCTAAGGTGTGAATTTGTAATGCAGTTGAAGGCCGAGAGTGAGGAAGTGACGAGGAGATTCGAAATGATTGTGAAATTAATGAACGAAGAGATTGTTCGATTTCAAGAACAGCGAACTCGAGACATGGGGGTTGCTTTCCACGAATTCGCCAAAGGCCAAGCACGACTGGCAAAAGGCATCGCAAATGCATGGCGGAGTCTACTTCCGAAGCTTGAAACGGGTTCTTCGTAAAGGTCGATGTTTTAGTTCTTGTCTTATGAAATACTGTGTATAATTGTTCTTTTTTTTTTTTCAAGTTGATTAATATCTTCTTATTGGGATTGTCAGAGTTGGTGGCATAATTTCAATTGAGAATTCTATCTTTTCTTGCTTTTGGTGCTTGTTTGATTCAAGGTCTGCTAGGATTAACTGCAAACACCAACAGCAGTAGAGGATATGTCATCAGTTCTTGATAGAAAACAAAAAGATAAAAACTGGGATTGAATCAAGTTGATTTGTTCGATTCTGTTTTTGGATAGTTTTATTTTTAGTTTCGTGTTGCGTGAATGTTGGACAATCTGGGTGATTAAGGGTCGACTGAAACCCTCGTCCCAACTCACGATTCGGACTCAATTCTAGTGTTTGATCTGGGTCACGCTATTTTTATCGATCAAAATTACTTGGTCGATTCTAGTTAGACCCCTTTTTGTAATTGGACCAAATTTTTTGAAACTCAGTTACTCATTATATGACTCTATGTTACGGGCTTAAGTCTTCAGGACATTTTCGTCGAAAAATACTATTTTAATCGGATCTAGTTATCTATTATTATTTTTTATTTTTTTAATTGTTATTTAATTAAGTTAGAGAATTATTTTAATTTTTTTATATTCAATTATGTTAGAGAATCAGTTTAATCTTTTTTTTTATTTAATTAGGTTAAGTAAATTTATTTAAAAAATATTAAGTTTAATTAATAAAGTATCAGTAAAAATTAAGTTTTTTTTAATTATTATTATTTTTTTAATTGCTTCTCTAATTGAAAGAAAATGAGTGATTATTTGTTCTAGAAATAAACTTCTGACGAAGATTCTAATAATCTGAATTTTTTAAACGACAGTCCGATGTAGATTAGAATTGGACCGAAATTAATTAAACGAAATCATTTGGACTAATTTACTAATATTTGAGATATTATTCTACTAAAAGAGTCTGATACGTGGATTCGCAGACAGCCGAAAGACGAAAGTACACGTGTCGCAGGTTAACTGCTCGGCTGTTGGATCTAATTTTTCCATAGCATTGCGGTCTCGGCTGGGGTGAACTTCGTTTGATTCATCTTCCTCGAACAAACCGCGATTCTAAGGCCAGCCTAAGAATGGCGACCCTTAAAAAGATCGAATTTTGGTTTCTTCCCCAGATTTCTCAGCTCCAATTATAGCCCCTCCCAGTCCTTGCAAACCCTGGCCTACGAGGAGCTCAGAACTTCTGAAGACAAGCCTTGTAATGCCACGGCTTTTGTTCTTCACGGTCTCCTTGGATCTAGTTCAGCATAAGGGTTGGGCTTGGCCAGATGTTGTTTTGGGTCACTCTCTGGGTGGAAAAGTTGCCCTTCAATATGCAGATAGCTCTGGTAAAGGCGATTTTGGTGAATCTTCTCGAGCCCCCAAACAGGTTTTACTGCTCCGAAATTCTCTTAAATTAATGATTTGGTAGTTTTATTTGAGCTCCAAAGAAACTATCTGATCATTTGAATACTATGGCTGATGATTGAATTTAATTACTCCTGCTTTTCACTGATCAAGAACATGAATTATAGGCTCTCGAGTTGGATGTAGATTAGCGTGCAATGCCGTTTACTCAATATAAAATTGTTCGGTTGTGTCGGTTACTTGCCGATATGTGTGTTTCTTCTCTCGGATCCCTCTCTTATGTATTGTGACCAAACGAGTTAGTTGTGCAGCTGAAAAAGCTGAACTTCGAATGTTTTCCTCAATTTTGTGAGTTCATCATCAGTGAGCCAAATATGCTAATTCATGAATGAAAATTTCTGGTTTTTTTTGCGACGAAGATGTATTAAAACAGCAATTAGTGTTTATCTTGGGAATATGAAATAGTTGCCATTGGATCTGAATGCTGACTTCAATCAAATGTTCTTACTGAATTACGTTTTATTAACCTTGTTAACACGACTTTTGCATCCTCGATGATTATGAACATGATCCGCTTGGCCGATTGTTAGGAAGAGAAGATCTTACTGTGTGGGAAATTTTCCATTTTAATTTGTTTAAATTTGAGAATTTATGTTATAATAGATATTCCTACCCTTGGTGCAGAGCAGCTCTGGGTATTTGATTTTGTTCCTGGAAAGGTGAGTCCCAAAAACAGCTACGGGGAAGTCGAAAAAGTTTTAAAGACATTGCAGAATCTACCATCCCCACTTTCATCGAGAAAGTAAGTTTCTTCTTCCTTGCGTTCGATGTTTATGCTCGAGAATTGCACGTTTTATTCTCGGGAGAGAAGATTTCGTGTTAGATTATAGGATTTCTTCTTTGTGCTACTTCTAGATGGCTTTCAATCGTATGATCGAACTTGGTTTCTCAAGATCGCTTTCGGAATGGATAGGTAGCAATCTAAAGTAACCGGGAGAGCATGAAACATGGGCCTTTAATGTCGAAGGCGCTGTCCAAATGTTCGATTCTTATAGGTAATCGGGTTTTATTCGAGATCGGTCAAACATTTAAATCACTCACTTTAAGCAAAACTTTGATATCTGTCTTTTTTATCAAAATGTAGGGCGACTTCCTATTGGTCCGAGCTGGAGCAGCCGCGTAAAAGCATGGAGATTTCGATCGTACGGGCAGAAAAAAGCAATCGGTGGGACCCGGATACGGTGAACTGGCTCGAAAGTCTAGCTAGGAGGGACGGAGAGAGTTCGATCGGGAAGCTCTCGGTTCATGTTCTTCCTAAGGCCTGACACTGGGTTCATGTGGATAATCCTACGGGGCTTCTGGATATAGTGGCTTGCCTTTCTGTTCCTGCCTCTCAATAAACCCGGATTAGAAACAACATTTTGCCGAAAGCCGAACGATTATTGGACGTTATTGTATTGAAGTTTCGATAGTCTGTTATGAAGATTAAGAAAAAGAGCACCAAAAACTACTAAATTCATACGAGGTTTTGATTTCAAATACATCAAACTGGTGGGGAAGAAACTCAAATTGTGAAAGGTGAAAACCAGCTCCACTTATTCCTGTAATATCTCATCTTCTACTTGAAATTAAAGCTTGTTTTTGGTCATCTTCTCCGGTCTCGGAGTTCAGTTCATTTCACGGGGGTGCCTCATGCTCCATGCGCTCAGATTGTCGACCGTTACTGGCTCTGACCCGTTGTTGAAGACGAACAGGTGAGCGTTTTGGAGCACTGCCAGTGTTGGGTAGACTCTGGAAGTTATGCATGTTTTCCCTCCATGACCATAGCTTTCCACCACTGAATGATCAACCTGAGGTGGAAATTGTTTCGGTTTGAGCCTTGATCGACTCAAAAAATCACTTTGGTTCGGTTTTGAAAAAAATTAAAGTTTGAACCAATGTTTTGGTTGGTTCTTGGTTCTTACGACCAAATTGAACCAAACTGACACAAAATCAAATTTTGTTGTAAAACCGAGTCAAACCAAAGTAAAATTGAAGCTGAGATCCAAAAACTGGACAGTAAATCGAGGTTCTTTTTTGTTCGGTTTTGATTTTCTTCCCCAAAACCGAATCAAATTCGGTTCTTGATTAAAAATTTTCTGGTTATAATTCGTCAAAAGACTGAGCCGTGAATAATTTACCAAGCTTCTGAGAGAGAGCTTCTTCTCAGTCAAATCAACGTCGACAAAGCCTGCAAACGATGGCTTAAACAAACCCTCTTGCAAAGAAGAACTGAGAGAAAAAAACAAAGAAACGTCAGACGACATGTCCCCTGCGGTGATCGATCGTAAGACATGAACAGTCACCTGCTAGAATCGGAACACAACAAGACGACATGTCCCCGGTGGCCGGCCTTGAAGATCCGAAAGAAGATAGGAGTGTATTCTTCGAGTTTTGCCGAAGCCAATGTCAAAATCCCGAACGGTCCAACGCCACCTCGAACTTTCGTGCCCCTTATCTCACACAGCGCTTGCGCGTCTACCCAGTTCGGATCGACCGGTTCGGCTTTCTCTAAGCTTTTGAACGAGAAAGTAACATCCACATCGGCCTGTAATCCAATCAAACAGTCAATTCCCCGGTTTTTTCGTTATGATTAGACTGCATTAGCTCTAATCTTGATAGCGTAATTTAGCAATATGCTTTTAACGATCGAGATTCGAACCTGAGCAGGAGTGATTCCTTTGATTTCGACATGTTGACCAAGGGTCAACTTTTTTTTACTGAGGTTGACTTTTCCATATCTAAGACTGTTCAACTCTTCAATGGGCCATTGCAGCAGTTGTTTTCCATTTGGGTCAAGCCACACCGTCCTTGGAATCGTCTGCCGAAAAAAACAAAATTTAAAAAACCTAAAAATTACACTAATGGGCCTTAAAAAGTCCACTAGGCCCACTACTTTAATTCACCTGGATTCCGGCCCATCCTTTTTGGACGTCGTTTAGTAGCGAGTCGGACTCGTTAGCCCAGCCCCACAAGACCCGCCTCTTCTTCGTCGGGTCGTAAAATGTTTTCGATGCGTAGAAATTTCCATAATCGTATCTCATCCCGCTCCAACCATCAATGCAATGCTTGTCCGGGACAAAGTCATCCTTATTCTGATAATACGTTCCGATTGTATAGTACTCGTACCTAGTAAGATCTAGGCTAACTTTCAAGACATGTTTAACATTGGACCCGAGCACCGACGTGTCCAACCCTGTTTTGCCGGATTTTAAAACCGGGTAGAAATCGGGACACTCCCACATACCCGTCTCCGCAGACGAATGGAGCGGGTGTTGGGCCCGTGTCCAACTCGTAAAATCCTTACTCCGATACAAATAAGCCATCCCTCTATCATACCTTCTACTACCAACTATAATCTTCCAATGCCCATCTCGGCCCAGCCAAGCCGTCGTTGGGTCTCGAAAGGCACTCGCGTTAACTTCCCCATAAGGGATGACAACCGGATTATTGTCTGGTTTTACCCACTCTCGAAGATATGGGTCGGACAAGTTGGCCGGGATGGCATAGTTTTGGACCTGTCTATTTTGGGTGTCGACTCCCGTGTATAGAATTACAGGTTTTTTTCCCTTTTGGACGGTGGCCGACCCGGACCAGCACCCGTTTATGTCGAACGGTTTTGACGGATACATTGCGGGGTCGAGCGCCTCCCAATTGAGCATGTCCTTTGATACTGAATGAGCCCAAACTATGTTACCCCACACAGCACCCTTAGGGTTGTATTGATAGAACAAATGGTACATCCCATTGAAGTACATCGGCGCTGTAAAACAATTTCAAGCAAAGCGTTATTAAATTCGATCCAAGTTTTAAGTACATAATACGTCGAACAATTTGTATTAGTCGTACCGTTCGGGTCTGCAGAAATTTCATTTGTTCGCAGCACGAATTTGGAAATGGCCAAAAATTGAAACAACAAAAGTTAGAAAATTCAATGATATATGTCGTTAGAGATAGATTATAACAACATATCAAATGCTCGATCATACGTTTAAAAGTATAGCCTAGAAATAAAAGCGCATGCGACGAAGATGCGATATGTTAAGCACATAGAGAATTGCTCCAATCTATAAAGCAACTTTATTTCAATATTATTATTTATATAAGTTCCAAATGTTTGTTCCTAAAAGTAATCGCGAAAAAGGGTAGAAGTAGTGGAGTTGATGATCATAGACAACATCCAAATTCTTCAACTTCTTGAAGTTTCTTGACAATCTTTTCCACTTTCTCAAACCCTAATTGTTGTTGTTGCCTCTGCTCATAAAACAAATGATTCTAATAATGAATATTTTGCTTAATTATCTCAAGTTACTAAGTTAGTCATCGTGTGTGTTCGTGTACCCAAGAGGTTCATGTTTTTGTGGTATGTCAAAAATGGTGTTCGAGACGTTGCAATATGATTTCAACGATCAGTCACGTAGGTGATTTACGTCCTTGTGTGAGTTCAATCACAAAGTGTGTGATATCTTGCTACGTGAGGAAGATCGACAAAAAATATTACGATATATCGAATAACTAACTTTGATGAGTAAGCATTAGCACGAGACAATATTTTGTACATTATAAGATTGTTTTTTAATTGGTGCAAGTACGTGACTTTAAGATATGAAGATATGGTTAAAAAGATGATGAAATAGTTCGATTTTCAACGTCTTCTTTTCATCCAAATTTCAACCAACCACAGTACCTTAAAACAAGATTGAAAAAAGTCAAATAAAAAACCCTAACTTTTGGTGTATGAAAGATTAAAAAAATCGAGCCTTTTGGGAAATTAGGGTTACCATTGATCCAGTGGCGAAGAGGTTGAAAGTGGAAAGCTGTTCTATGGAGTTGCTTGATCTCCAGAGCCTCAACAGACTGAGCCTCGGGGTAAACTCTATGAGACGCTTGGACGGCGAGAAACCAGGCGGAAACCACCGTCAGCATCCAGGGAAACATTTTTCCGGCCTCCATATTCAAAACGGAAACAGGAGACAGAGCGAAAAACCAGTTGAAGAAGAGGCCTGGCATCCATGGAAGATGAAGTAGGGTTCTTATAGACGTCTCAGGGGAGAGAGAGAGTGGTAGTGGTAGTGGAAGAAGTAATAGATGTCCGGTGAGATGAAGAAATCTGTCAGTTTGGTATAGGGATTTCAGTTTGCTAAATGGGTTTTGTATAATCGGGTTTCCACTAAATCACTCTTGATGGACACTTGCATCTCATAATCCTTTTTCTAGCTTATCTAATCACTTACTTTATTTGAGATTTAGCTTCTTTTAAATGCTAAATTCAACCTAAAAGTGCAAGTCACTCGGGTCGAGTCCCCGGACCCAATGGCACACTACTATTTTGCAGGACTTTGTTTTTGAGCTCTACCCAAAATACGTTATAATTAAGTTCCTCTTCACATTATACATTGTGTCAATACGGTCACTTTGCGTATTTGTCACAATATCACTCACTTTAGATCAAATTTATCGTATTTTACTTATAAATGGATTGAATTACAATTGGACGAATGCGATATCAAACAAAACACGACCTTTTTTAACCCACACGATCATCTGCAAGACTTTGTTCTTAGGCTTTTATCATAAAACTATTGTTCTATCTAGGGCTCGCAACAATTCATTACTTTATTTTTTTTAAAAAATACAATTTAGTCGAAGAATTGAAAATAAAGGGCAAAACTCAAATATTTACTTACTTTTCTATTAATATAATTTAAAATTAGAAAGCTTGATTAGGTATTATCAAAATAAGATTGAAGATAAGGGGTTTATTCATTCAAACCAATCAAACTATCACATGAAGCAAACAATATTATTTAATTTCTATGTTAATCAATAATAAATACTAATTGACTTCCAAAGGTCGAGATAAAGCCGAGGAATCATTGCCCCAACATCAAGCGTGCACCATGACTAAATAAATTACACATTCATTCATATCATATGGACCAATGTGTCACGTCCCGGCGCCAATTGTCACGTTCTAATTTGGAAACCAAATGAACAAAGTTCTCGTAGTGCTCTCTGCAAATGGAGAGATGAGTAAAGCCACTAAGAACAAGTAGATCAAGTTTGGCTTTTTTGTCTTTAATGAATTATTAAATATCACAAATTTTCGTTTTGAGGGTTAAAAGTCATTGCATGTTTCATCGATCATATATACTTTGCTCGATAAACTCCATGTTATCGAAAGAAGTCATGTTTTTGTCGCATAATCGTTTATGTAGAAATCAGCTAACATGTAAAGTCAACGAACAAAATCGTAATTTTTTTAATAAAAATTTAAAAATAGTATCTTAATTGCTGATGAATCTGACGTCGGAAGGTTATATTTATGCATATGGAGATCAAGAACTATAAATTTACCGCTATTTTATTGTGTGAAAATTCAAACTTAGAGCATCTTACTATATACCAAGATAAAATATTGATAATTTTGAAAATATGAAACTCGTGCGTAGAAAATAGTTAAATCATTTATAGGTAGACAGAAAAAAAGGATGAGAAAGCTTTGGGGAATCTTTCTTTGGGTTGAGTTTGAGTGATGTGCATGGGAAACCTACTTTAAAAGGCTCGACAAGACTAACACCCAATGACTCAACGACGTGATTACGCATCAAAATCTATTATTTTCAATAGAGTAATGATGATTTTAAATAAATTATTATACACCTTTAATTTATTTTTTGTACGTAGGAGTCTAATTAAAATATTTTAAATGAATTATTATTAAAATAATTATCTATAATATTTATTATATCAATCAGAATTCGATACGTTAGAAATTAATTTAAGATATATGCTGAGAAAGTAAATCTAGTATTATAGTTTTTAATATGGTCAATGTTACGAGAATCAAACCCGTGAAAACCGAAATGAACTATTTTAACCCAAACTCACTTAAGATTAAACGAAAATCTACTTAAACTCAGCCCGGAGTTGAAATCCGACGAAAGCAGGGTCTAAAATTTAAAAACTAGATCTAAATACTATAAACAAATATTTTAAATTTGTTTTAATCGAGAACTAAACCATGGATCCCAATTCAGAATGAATTGAATCAAATTAACTCATGTCCACGTTCATGATTTGGTAATTCTTCCAACGATAAAGACTTGGTACAAATTCTTTATCTTGAGAGAGTTGCCCAAACCGATACCACGTCCGATTTCAGGACGTGATATGAGCATTGAACCGCAAACGGGAAAAACCATTACATCGAGCCGATTTCAGGACGCCTCGAACCGACACCACGTCCGGTCCAGATTCTCCGATCCGAATACCAATTGACCATTGACGTCCCAATCGCTCTAACGAATAGGGTATTCAGTTTCCCGAAGAAGAAGAAGAAAGACCTTGAAAGTTACATCCATGGAAGAGACGTCAATGGAGATGAAGAGATGCGTCCTAACTCTCCCAGAAAATACAACTCTTAGAGAGGCGTAAAAGAAGAGAGAGAGAGAGAGAGAGAGAGAGAGAAACACCATCTGAGAGAAGATGGAACTGGAGCAACTTCATCTGAATCTTCTTGACCTGAGGCAGTTGTATTGTCTCATGCAGAGTTGTTTCTCCGGTCAGCAAAATGCACGTGCTGAAATTGTAAGTCTCTTCGTTGTTCTTCCACCATTGTTTCTCTTTTTGCTCCAATTCACCATTTGTACCTTTCTCCGATGAACAGTTGGGTGAAAGGACTTGTCTCTTGTTTAAGTCTTTACTGGATGATGCTACAGCACGAGTTTTCATGGCTTATTCCGAGGTTATACAATTGCTTCTACGTTTTCATGGCTAGAGGAGATTCAGTTTAGTTTTCTTTCTCATTTAAGTTTTCGTTTTTATTCTGCAGATAGAGGAATCTCAATCTCCACGTTTTTCTGAAACGGAGAATAGCATTCCAAAGCCAAAACTCGTATTTGAAGCGCCTCCGAGGATCGTTTCAACGCAGACACAGAACAAATCAATTCCTCCAATGGCGGCTAATTCAGAACTTTCGATCAATCCAGAAAAAAGGCATCAATGTCGGAATTGTGCTCGGAAAGATACGATGAAACAGAAGACTTCTGCTCTGAACAATCGCGACGTTTCCGACGAACGAAACGGGCTCAAACATTTTCACGCAGAAGATGAACAGGTATAAGCTTTATGTTTTTCATTCAAAAAAGTCTCTTTAAACTCAACTAACAAACGCAATTCATCGGAGAAGAGAAAACAGACGAGAGAACCACCGGAAAACGTGGGAACTACAATAAGTTCAACAGCGAACAGCTTCGTCTCCTGCTCTTCTGCGTCTCAGGAATTTACACGCTACGACCTCCATGGTCGGAGAGAGAAGAAAAGGCCGGAAACCGCCGTTGATTACTCCGAGGATATTTCAGACACCGTTAAAAAAATCGACGCCCACATTCGCGCTCTCAAACTCAGAAACCGGAGCAGAAACCATACGCTAGAAAGTGGTCGGGGAAGACTGAGTAGGGCTACTAACTCGTCCCCGTTTAAGTCATTTACTAAATCCATTCCCAATCAAGAACTGTGTTCGAAGAACGGTTTTAGTGAGTCCGAGTCTGTCAACAGAGCGATTCAGCTGCATGGTTCATTGGGCAGGACTGAGTCACTGAGTCAATCAGCGAATCGAGCGAGTCGTCCTGGATTTGTTCATGGCTTTGTGATCCCTTCAGTTCCGGAGGATATAGGTAGGAAGGGTTTGACCCGAAAAATAGTCGGTTCAAATCCATCTCCTAATGGATCTTCTTCGGGTCGGAGCCTAGGAAAAGAAAACCGGAGAAGAAATATGTCACGTCAGATTGTAATAAGGCCAACTCTGCTGGATCGCCCCACTACTGAACTTATGGTGTTACCCAATCAGATCCAGAATCGGACGGTCGGAGCGAAGAAGAGAAACATCCGGTCGGGTCGAGTTGTGAACCGGAAAAAGATTGAAGATGAAACTAAGAAAAGTCAAAGTTCCAGCTCGGCTTCATCTTCTCAGATCTGGTCAACCACAGGTTCTTCCATTAGCTGGACAAGTCAACAAAGTGGGGCCAGGAGCCGAGAGTACTCCTCGCCACGTCACGTGGGCCCCATCAATGTACAAAGGAAACACAAACCGGATTCTCCCAATGGATCGGAGAAAGTGATCGGAGGGTTAAGAAGGTTGAAGAACAAGTTGGGATTAATCTTACATCACCACCACCACCACCATCACCACCATCATGACGGCCGGCTGACGCGGATGGATCATCGGAATTCCATGTGGAATCATCTAGGGAGTCTCTTTCACAAAACCCGGCCAATAAAAAAGTACAACAAATCAAGGGTCAAAAAAGCAGCAAAGAAAGACCAGGTTGGGCACTTCCACGCTCTCGCAGAGAGGTTCATGAGACACGTCAGTAAACCCGGAAAATCAAAGCCGTCAAAAGGGAAGATCAGAGGGCTCAGAAAACAGAAAAAGAAGAAACTGAAGTGGTGGAAGCTGCCCAAAAAAGCCAAAGGGTTTGGATACAGAAAAAGAAGACTCAAATTCATCTAGCTTGTAACTTAACTCATAATACCCGAAAGACAACCCTAGAACAGAGCAAAAGAATTGCACTCCGGTAATTAATTTTAACATGCTGTTTATACAACTGTCGTTTGATAATACACTACAATTTGGTCACAACCAAGAAGAGATTGATCATAAAACAGACCAAAAAATTAGAGCAAATTTCAGGGGGAGATACTCACTAGTTAAGCTGTGTAAGTGGGGATCGAGGGATCAGAGATGGCTTCAATTCTTTGATCTCAAACGAGTCGTATGAGTTATTTTCTCTAAACTCCTCGAGAAGGGCCTCCACTGGCGCTCGAAGTGACTCTATGCAGCCTTTGCTGGGGACGTTTGTCTCGCATCGTGTGGGAGTGCTTCCAGTCTGTTCATAATCCTGATAACATCAACAAAATAAATGCATTAGATACAGAGTTTAATCCCTGTTTTCAATAACAAAAAAACAAGTGTTTTTCTCACCATGAACCGCTCATTAAACGTATCTCGTGTCTTCGTTTCGAGGATTCCAACTTGGGAAGTGTGATCTTCTTGGAGTTCCTCCAGTTTTTTGGTATGTGCCTCGACGGTGTTCAGTATTTCGTTTATGGATCCTCTCTCTTCCCCTGAAACACCTGCCAACATAACCATCCCCGGGATAATAGTAAAATGACTGATATCTTTCATGTAAGCATACAGCATTTATTAGAAACATTTGTCATAAGATTACTTACTGTCAACAAACTGAATGATATCCTCGCTGCTCTTTATGGCATCTTGCTCGGAAGCATCTCGCGTAGAGCTGACTTCCGCATCGTGCTGTTCATTACTCTGACGAGCACCACTGTTCCAATGAAAATAAAAGACAATGAAATGGGGCAATTAGAAGAAGTAATATATCAAAGCACAAAGAAAAACGCATTGGGTAACATAACTTTCAACTTTGTGGTTTATCTGTTTATGATGGGAGATTGAGAAAGGGAGATGAAAATTTCTTGTATCAGTTTCTTTTTTATGAATATGTGTGCATTCAATAGTGTGTTTGTGTCATTATTTTAGAGTAAAGAGATAGAAAGAAGCTAACCAACCCTTACCTGACAAGTAATTCTACGTCTGAACTATGTTTTCTGCCGATCTCATTTACAAACTCTTGTGTCATAGTCCACTGATTCAGACCTGACTCACTTGTTTTTACACTACAGCAGACATTAATGATAAAAGGTCAACTAGATGAGAAACAATAAATTCAAAACGAATACTCAAAAATACAAAAACTAACCATTGTTGCAAAATCTCTTCCATTCGACAATGCTTAGCAGCAGAGTAGTCAGCATTATCTCTGGCCCCGCTCTCTGCTTGGGTAGCAAATGTCTGCCATTTACGCTTTGCGTCTGTTGCCATACCCTCCATTGAAGACACGTGTCCTCCCAAGAAAGTAGTATTCAAATTTACATGTTCTTTTAGATCAATAAGCCTGGCGTCCACCTGTCATACTCATTTATTTACTAACTTTACTACTAATGAAGTATATTGAGCTTTCATCTATATTTTACTGTGACAAACATGCACATAATCTTACCAATTCCTTCTGTAGTTGAACATGATTTGAAACTAGAACTGTCATTTCAGATATAAGTTTTTCTGCATCGGACTTTGATTGATCCTGAAGATATTGATTGATCTGGTGAGAAAATTTTAACCATTTGTTTTCCTAATGAAACTAAAATTTCAGTATAGGACCTCATAAGCCTTCTGAAATTCAACAATACTCTTTGTTTGCATATCATCGACTTGAGATGCGTGATTTTCAAGAGTTTTAACTTCTTTCAAGAGCTCAACGAGAAATTCTTCAGAGTATTTCGCAATTTCCTCGGTTTGCTCAATATTGGCCAAGAATCGCTGTTACATAATAAGAAAGTGGAAAAAAATTAACGTGCAAATACAGATTCTTTTACATTAAGCAAGAACAGTATATTCAATATGGTGAATAAATTGATGTCATTTTGGAAAAAACCAAATATTTAGATATCTTAAAATTAAGAATGCTGAAAAACCTGTCTCAACTCCTTGGCAAAAAGTGTCATTTCTCCACGTTGAATTGAAAGAGTGCTCTGAAGATTATCAAATATTGATGTTGTTTTTTGCCCCTCAATCGTGAGAAACTATTTAGCAATGAATCAACAATATATTACATTCACGAAAGTTAGCAAAAAATTATTAAAGGATGAACATTCTGTTCATAGACATTGCTTACTTCTTCGATAGACTTGGCATTACAAGATGCCAAAGAAACAATCTCTTCTAAAGCAGAATTAGAACCAGCCATATGTAAACGCACAACATTTTGTAATTCTTCTATATGTGAAACATACATTGCTCTTGAAGACAATAACTTCTTTCTCATATCAACAATTGCCTACAAAAGAGGAAAATCAATTTAAATTAAGGTTTGCACTCATAGAATAAAATTAAACGAGAGCAACAAGTACCACATCTCATCTGTTTAATACCTTATCGTGTTTCTCTATAAAAGAATGACACAGTTTTTTAACACAATGAAGGTGTTCACTCTGTCGAGACTTGGACATAGCCACTTTATCACAAATGAAGCCAATATGGGCAGCCATCTCGGCCTGGAAATTCTTGACCAGTGACTTGTTATCAAATTGAAGCTTTTCCTCTCTACCTACATCACATTAAATAGTATGAATTTGGAAATGTTTAGCATGTAGTCAATGAAGTGACAATACTTATAATACAAAAGCCTAGTTACATACCAATTTTTTGAAACAAAGAAGCATTATCCAGAAGAGCCTTTTCCAAATCTGACCGCAATACACATGCTTGATGGGCCAAAGCATTCTCTGATTTTGAAAAATTAAAACTATTTTTCTGGAAGGTGCATCATAATAAAAAAAACCAAGCAAACCCAGGAGTCATAGAATACCTGATTTTCTCTGTTCAGAAATTACGAATTTTTTTTCTTTTAGGGAATACCGATATGTCCTTAATTCTTCACGAGAGGATAAAAGCATCTTACAGGTTTGATGCAAATCACTCTGAAACATTTGACAACCCAATCAGAATTTGTACATCTGATGAATTGACAGAGAAAATTAGGGTAGCAACTTACCTCTGTAGAATTAAGTTTGTTACTCAAGTCAAAGCACTCTTGAACCTGGGTATTATATTTCTCTTGTAGCTCCTCCAATTGCTGGTACAGTTATTACAGACGCATAAGAATTCAGTGAGGCTAAGAGATAAAACATGTAGAAATTTACTTGAGTTCTAATAACATCTAACCTTCTGATGAGTTTCAATTGCAATGCCCATTTGTTCGATCTGATCTGCCATTGCCTTTAGATGAAAGAATCAGATAAAAAGGTTCAATTATCAATTTATGAACAAAAGAAGCAGTTAATGAGATACTATAGCTACCTTCCTCTCACTCTCTTCCTGATAGTACCGCTCTTTTGGGATGTACACCCCATTCTTTTCGCGAGCAGCATAGACCTCTGTACACATGCAATAATTAGTCAGGCTTAGCAAGAAACAAAATGCCAAGCATGTAAAAGTAGCTGGCAAAGTACATCAGGGCGGGGTCATAAGAGAGAATTTAAACCATCCCACCTCCCTTTAGCCGCTCAATTTCACCATAAAGATCTTTGATAAGGGTTGACTTCATCATTTTTTGGTTAACCTACATAATCCATCAGGATAAGAAACTAACCGAAGATATTCTTAAATTTAAGAACATAAATAAAAAATGAATGGACCATTTTAATTTTCAATAGTTAAGAAATTCTCCTTGCAGCAATGGGTAAAATATTAAAAAA
>QAOC01031945.1:517755-534613 GCA_003255005.1 Begonia fuchsioides
GATTAATAATTTTCAACTCACATCTTAAATTTTCTATTTATCATTGATAGTTCAAAATTCAAATATTTTTCAATATACTCTATCACTCTCAATTGAGAAAATTTGAAAACGAAATGTAAAAAAAATGCATTCAACTAGAAAGTTAGAAACATTAATTGAAAATATACTTATATTGTTAATATTGTAATTGATAAAATTAAAAATTTACAAGTATCATGTGAAAAATATTTATATTCTGAAGTGTTAATTAAAATAATTAAAAATTCAAGCTGTTATACAAAAATATTCATATTAATAAGATGTATATTGATAATTATCTTTTTATTTATTGTGAAGTTCACTTTGCTCCGATGGAGTAATTATCAATAGGAGTAATTATCAATAGGGTAAGCGTAAAACACGTTTATGATTTAGGGGTGTAAAATCTACTTACAAATTGCTAAATTTACCTACTTCCTAATATTATGCACCTTTACTAGCACACGTGGAGCATTGCAATCACCGGTATATTTTGTTCTTTGCATGACTAATGAACATAATTGTAAAAATAAAATATAAATAATTAAATTATTATTTATTTAATAATTCAAATTTTTTAGAACAGTAAATAATTTGTCGATGATATAAAATATTGGTCAAATATATTATTCCTCAAGTATTAAAAACAATATTATATTATTAAATAATAGTTCTTTTTTTTTTATAGTAAAAGATACAACATTCGATTCCAAGACAATCAAATAGCGACAAACCCCGTGATCATATAAAATAATATTTCTGCATTTTTTTCAAACGTATGATCATAAGTACATAAATTAGGTCAATATACTATGTTTAACTTGAAAAATGTAAACATTATTTTCAAGAGTAAAAACAAATTTTGGGTCTGAATTTTCAGAAAATAGGTCAAATCGGAACTAAGTTTTTGGAAAACAAAATTTGAGCTCGTCGAACGCAAAAATTATTGCTTCATTCGTCCTAGTGAGGCATGATCGGACGAATGAGGCAAAAATTCATGCCTCACTCGAACGTATCATGCCTCACTCGGACGCATCATGCTTCACACGAACATAACATTCAAATTTTTTTATTTTTTTAATTTTTAATTTTTAACTAATTTGACTAATCAAATCTTATCTAAATAACTTGAAATTTTTACCACACATTTATAATAATAAAAGACATTACTCTTGAAATTTTTAAACTTTTTCAACAACTATATGATTTACTATAGTTTTTTTAATATATAAATAATTTCTTTTTTAAAATTACATACGGTAATAAAAATTCTTGAAACTTCTATAAAAAATTTATAGCACTGTAAGAAAATATAACACAAAGTATTCACAAAACTTTGTGTTATATTATCTAACAGTGCTATAAATATGTGATAAAAGTTTTAAGAATTTTTATTATTGTATGTAATTTTAACAATTTTTTTTATGTATTAAAAAAATTATAGTAAATCATACAATTGTCGAAAAAATTTGAAAACTTCAAAAGTAATGTCTTTTATTGTCATAAATGTGCGGTCAAAATTTCAAGTTATTTAGATAAGATTTGATTAGTCAAATTAATTAAAAAAAAATTGAATGTTGCGTCCGAATGAGACATAATGCGTCTGAGTGATGCATGAATTATTGCCTCATTCGTCCGATCATGCCTCACTAGGACGAATGATGCAATAATTTTTTGGCTCATTCGTCTGATCATGTCTCACTCGAACGAATTATATAAGAATTTTTGCGTCCGACGAGTCAAATTTTATTTTCCAAAAACTTAGGCTCCATTTAGCTTATTTTTTGAAAATTGAAGCCCAAAATTATTTTTTATCTATTTTTTGTTTTTTTAAATTCCACGTTAAAATTGATTATTTATAACTTATAAAAAATTAATGTTCCAAAGTTTTATATGACGTGCTCAATGATCATTGTCATGGAAAAGAGACCCACTATTGGAATTAACTAACACCATTTTTCTTAATTCAAACGATCGTCTTCTTCATCGCTTATCTGCAGACCTAATCTGCAGACAGCTTCAGTTTCATAGCAAAAAAATAATAATGGCGTTAAAAGCTGTGTAAGTGGACATCACTCTCTCAAACTAAGACTATCCATCCCCGGCCACACGTCTCTGTCTCTCTCTCCCTCTCCTCTCTCTCTCTGTCTAAGTAGATTTGAAGTAAAAAAGCGATGTCCACTGAAGAGGAAGATACTGGAGATTGAAACAGCAACCAACCCACAAATGGAGAAGAGAAGAAGAGGAGGGACATCAATGGAGGAGGCGAGAGAAAGGCCACGCGTTGACTGGGGAAAGAGCCGTACCTCCAACCATTGTAGGAGAACCATACGATTCGATGCTCAACTTCTGCACTCACCGAAAGTGATGACTCGTTCATCTTCCTATAAAGTTTCTTTCTTGTGGATTTCCACTCGTTGCTTTCGGTTTCTGTTTTCAATTTTATTCTTTGTAAAAAACAAGACCATTTCAACGACGGGTGTTTGGTCTAGTGGTATGATTCTCGCTTCGGGTGCGAGAGGTCGTGAGTTCGATTCTCGCAACACCCCTTCGTTTTCTTTTTTGGCTTTCTTATCTTCTGTCTTCTCCAAATGTCCATCTTTTTGGCTGCAAATCTGAATCCTGGCGATGAAAACTGTGCTCGTTAATGGCTTCTTGATTTTTTTTTTCGTTTTCAGGTATGTCTAATGCTGCTCTTCGTTTACCCTCTGCTGTTTCCACAGTTTCAATGCTATTTCACCCGGCTCGTCAATGGTGTTTTTAACCCGAAACCATGTTTCTGCTTAACCATGTTTCTGGGCCGACTTAGTCTGAGAAGGTTGGTGCGTCGGTGGGAGTGAAGAAAAGCTCCCAGTGCCATGCCCATTTTAGTTATTTTCCTTTTTCGTGTTGATCTTTAGAATTATTTTCTGAGTTTATACATGGATTCGATGAATGTTGGCAAATGGCTATATGGGTTTAAACCGTAGTTGGAAATTTTGATGCTGGTTTACTTTTTTTTTCTCAAGTTTGCTCGAAGAATTCAGAGATTTTATCAGTTAATGTCTAATACTTCAACTTTCATCAGTGATTGAATTAGCTGAAGAAGGGAACAAGAGTAGGCAGGTATTATGATCATCTTCTCTGTTTTTGACCCTGGATCTAGTGCTCTCTCCAGTCCTGGGTTCGCCGGAGTTCCTCGTGTGCTTCCTTGTTATAACGATCATCGGAGCTCTTCCGGAGTTTTTCAGAAAACAGCTGGCGAAAACTACGTAGACAGGAGAACAGATATGACAAAGCATTCGTTGAAGAAGAATCGAATCTAGAGAGCTCTAATCAGGCCGATCAACTCAATTTGAGAGCTCAAAATCAATTTCACTGACTTTGATTTGTTCGATCTTAATTTGAATGATTACTCTATCTTGATGTTAATCATGATTGGAATCGCGGTTTTATTGGTAGAATCGTCTCTGATCTTTGATTAGTCAAAAGGGAATTTTCGTGGAGTCCGAAGTTAATTTCATCGTTGTCTTAAATGGTTTGAGGATTTTAAGGTTTTTTTCTTTGAACTGGAACGATATGGTTTTTCAGCTGAGACCTCCTCAACCTCGCAATCTCCTCCTTAAACACATACCTAGGTCTTCTTTTCTCTCGCCACCATTTTCTTCGAGTGTTAAGCTCTCTCTCAGAACCAAATCACTCTGTTTCAATTCCTGCAATTCTCGTTCTGCCCCTTTTTCAGCCCATTTTCCTCCTCGTTTTATCTCTACTTCCCAATCTCTTGATTTCATTAAGCCCTACGCTCTCAATCATTCTAAATCTATAATTGCCGGATGGCTCTGCAGCCTTGTCTCTGTGTTTTCTCTTTCCCAAATCGTTAAGAGAATCGGGAAATTCTCAGCTGGCATCGGAGAATCTGATGCCATCTGGCTGAGAAATAATGGCCTGGTTCTTGGTGGCTTTGTTTTAGCTCGTTTAATCCTCAATTATTGTCAGCAAGCCTTCCTCTGGGACGCGGCGCTGGGAGCTGTTTCCGATCTCCGAGTTCGTATTTTCGATTGCGTTTTAACAAGGGATTTAGGTTTTTTCGAAAGCGCCTCTGGTCTTCAATCTGGGGATATTGCTTACAGAATCACTGCTGAATCCTCTGCCGTGGCTGATACATTATACGCTCTCCTCAATGTGAGAACTGAAACTACTCGATTTCTTCGTTTGACTCGTGAATTTTCATTTACCATCTTGAATCTCTCCTTCGATAATAGGTTTTAGTTTCAAATTCGAATTGCAGACAATCGTTCCCAGCGCATTGCAGTTTTCAGCAATGGCGATGCAAATGTTGATGATCAGCCCTACCCTGTCTGTAATTTCAGCTATAGTAAGAAATCACCCATGGAATTCTTCTTTTCAAGCTTTCTTCCCTGTCGAGTTTCAATTGGATTTGCTTGGTATTTTGTTCATGCTAGGTGATACCAGCTATGGCTCTTACAGTTGCCTATATTGGCGAAAAACAGCGTAATCTATCGAAAATGGCTCATCTCAGCGTAGCCAATCTTTCTGCGTATTTGAACGAGGTATGATTTGTTCGATTATTCGTGATCGCATAGAAGATCATCGAGCTTTCAGTTTAGATCCTGTTATAGGTCCTCCCAGCTATTCTTTTTGTGAAAGCAAATGGTGCAGAGGCGTGTGAGATTGCTAGATTTCAAAGGCTTGCTCGTGCTGACTTATCTATGCATCTGAAGAAGAAGAAGATGAAAGCACTTGTTCCTCAGTTAATTCAGACCGTATATTTCGGAACATTATCGATACTGCTCGTCAGTTCTCTAGTTATTTCAAAAGGTTTTTCCTGCAGCTCAAGCACGGTTGCGTTCATTACGTCGTTGGTTTTTCTACTCGAGCCAATTCAAGTAATTCATTTACTTATTCTTCGAGTTTTCATTCGTGTAACGTGAAAATCTTAGAGACCCTGTTGTTTATAATGATTCGGCCATTGAAAACTGACCTGAAATGTTTTACTAGGGTGTAGGAAAAGCATATAATGAACTGAAACTGGGAGAGCCTGCTCTTGACCGCCTATTCGAGTTGAAGAAATTCAAATCGAAGGTAATCTATGAACATCTAAGTTACAAAAATACTACGATTTTTTTGCCTCTGTTGGGGAAAATGCTATATTTTGTGCTTGATTTACAATTCGAATACAGGTAATTGATAAACCAGATGCTATTGATTTGAACAACGTTAGAGGAGAAGTGAAATTTTGTGATGTCTCGTTTAGCTATGGAAGTATAGGGCCTCTTATTTTAAATGGATTGAACCTCCATATCAAAGCGGGAGAAACGGTTGCGATTATTGGGCCCTCGGGAGGAGGAAAGTCGACCCTTACAAAGTTGCTTCTTCGCCTCTACGACCCTTTATCTGGTAACTGTTTTTTTTTTCGTTTTCTAACGTGATTAGTTAATCCTCAAAAGACTATCTCTCATGCAGTTGTATGAGCAGGTACAATCTTTATCGACAGCCACGAAATCTGGAACATCCAATTGAAGAGTTTAAGGAAGCATATTAGTATTGTTTCTCAAGACATAGTAAGTGATTCGTTTCTCAAAACGGTGATCTCTTATCTCAAAACTTTTTTATTCTTTTTGAGCGTCGGGTTAGTGAACTATTGAGCGTTTTGAATCGAAATTCATGTAAGACAACTCAGATGGTCTGTATTTTCAGACCCTGTTTTCTGGGACAGTTGCTGAAAACATAGGATATAATGATTTGATGACGAAAATCGACATGGAGAGGGTGGACCATGCAGCCCGCATGGCTAATGCAGATGAGTTTATTAGAAATCTACCCGATGGGTACGACACCGATATCGGACCACGGGGCTCGATTTTGAGCGGAGGACAAAAGCAGAGGTAAGCGATAAGCGATCGATGTTATTCTCCGATTATTCGCCTGAAACTCGGAATACTTATTTATATCTTCAGACTAGCTATAGCTCGGGCCCTCTACAAAAATTCTTCTATCTTAATTTTGGACGAGGCGACGTCTGCACTCGATAGTCGAACTGAGTTGTTGGTCAGAGAAGCTCTGCAGCGCTTAATGGAAAGTCATACGGTGAGAACTGAACTGATTAATTACACACAACCATGAGATTTTCTGCAGTGATTATCTCATTATTCTGCAATTTTAACCTTTTATTAATTGGATTGTACTTTTGAAGAAGTGTATGTGTTGTCAATAGGTGCTGGTTATTGCTCATCGATCCGAAACGGTTCGGATGGCAAATCGGGTGTTCGTTTTAGAAGATGGGCAGTTGAGAGAGTTTGATCGATTTGCACCTCAGGACGACCAGCTCGAGTGATGGAGATCTGGCTTAATCCTTTGACAGTCTCATTGGATCGTTTCCTCTCGGTTCGGGTCCGGTCGGGCCGGTTAACGAGCTGATTTCTCAGCCTCATTGAGGCGACAAAGAGGATCTTATGAAAGTGCTCCATAATCCCTTTTTTCTTTGACAAACTCATATTTCCGGTCTCTTTTCACCCGTGCATGAACGCGTAAGATTTAAATCATCAGGTTTTGTATATGCACATGTAAATATATGATATAGTCTATTCTCTAAAACATCACAAATTATTGTTATTGTTGTTCATCATAGAAAGAGGATGAAAAAACTAAACTTTGAGTAATCGAACCCTGAAATGAAGGTTTCAATCAATCGACATTAGAACCGTGAAAACTAGACTGGAATGGGCGGTTCGGGATAAGTTTAAGTTAAAGTAATTCAAAAAAGAATATATTTAAGCAAAACGATAGAAATCAAACTCTTAAAAACTATAATTGGATAGGTTAGTTTCACGAATCCGGGATAGAAGATCCATTTAAACACATTCAGATGGCAGAATTTCAGGTTTAAAAAGGGCATCCCGGCTCATGAGGATTTTCATTTTGCATCAGCAGTCCAGGGAAAATGAAGCCTGCAAGTCTCTTCGTCTTCCTCTGGGTAGCTTCTGCTGCTTTTGCTAGCCTTGTCCATGGATCTACAAAGGTTATTCACCTTCTTTATAGTTCATGCTCATCTGGGTTTCGTTATTTCCTCATAAAAATGACATTTTTTTGAGTTTTTTGACAGCATTATGTCGTGTACATGGGCGAGCATTCTCTTCCAGATTCTGATTCAGTGATTGCTTCGAACCATGAGATGCTTCATTCGGTTATCGGCAGGCATGAATCTACGGAATACGAAGTTTAAGATCTTCGAGAGTCAAACCTAAAATCTTAAATGTTCGTTTGTTTGTTTACGTTGTCATTTTCAGCGTCGATGAAGCTCGAAAAGCTGTTGTTCATCACTATGCGAGGAGTTTCAGAGGGTTCTCGGCGTTTCTTACTGCAGAACAGGCAAAGCGTCTGTCAGGTCAGTTTGTAAAACAAAAAATGTTTTTTTTTTTGTTTTTGATTTTTAAGATTGAAAATCAAGTGAGTTTTGATTATGCTTTCGTTTTTTTTACGTCGAGTTGCAGATCATAAAGACGTGGTTAAAGTGTTTGAGAATACCAGATATGAGCTTCATACGACGAGGTCATGGGACTTCATGGAGACTTTCGATTCCGGCGCCGCAGAAGGCTTGTTTGATAAGGCTCGCCGGAAGAAGCACGGCGACGTGATCATCGGCCACTTTGACAGCGGTGAGGGGTTCTTATTCCGCCGTCATTCTGGATAAAACCGAACCAAATCGATAGTTCTGACCGTGTCCTTCCCTGCCATCTTCGTGGAAAAATCTCATTTTTTTAATATTTTGATCCTATTTTGTCTTTTGATTTTGTTGACAGGGTTTTGGCCGGAATCCGACAGTTTTAAAGACGACGGATTCAGTGAAATACCCTCTCGGTTCAAGGGTGAATGCGTTGAAGGACAGAGATTCACGAAGCAAAACTGTAACAGGTTTTTTCATTTTACAAATCAAACAAGAAAGTTCTTCGAGCTCTATCTATGATTTCCAAAATGATTTGATTTTCAGGAAAGTGATCGGAGCTCGTTACTACCACGGCAGCGACGATGACATCGGACAATACTCGTATTTATCTCCCCGCGATGATTTTGGCCACGGTACCCACACGTCGTCCACGGCGGCCGGAGTTGAAGTGAAAAACGTCGATTTTGGCCTAGGAAAGCTCAGTCCGATTGGCGGCGCACCAAACGCCCGGCTAGCCATCTACAAAACTTGCTGGAACAATGGCTGTTCTTGCTCTAATGTGCTCAAGGCCGCCGACGATGCCATCGCCGACGGCGTCGACGTCATCACCTCCTCTTTGGCCGGCGTTCCCGGTCTGTTCAACGATTGTTTGACGATCGCATATTTCGAGGCCTACAAAAGGGGAATCATAGTTTCCACCGCCGCCGGTAATTCTGGAGATTACGGCACTGTTGCAAATATTGCGCCGTGGGAAATCACGGTGGCCGCCGCCACGGTTGATCGGAAGTTTGATTCTTACGTTCGTCTCGGAAACCAAACCACTTTGTTGGTGAGCCCCATTGACATTTACAACAAAAAACCTTAGCTAATAAATGATCATCGCTTATACCTGATTATTGCTCACTTATTCAGGGAGTCGGACTAAACTATCGACATTACGCCGGCGGTAATCGTCCGATTATATATGGCCGTGATGCAGCAAACTATGGAGTTTACTATTCCCAGGCCAGGTTAAATCTATTCTTTCAGATAGAAAACTGTGATTTTGTTCACCGGGAAAAGCTCTGGTTCGACGTTTAACGATCTTTTTTATTTCCGGTCAGCGTCTGCATGAGAAACAGCCTCAATCCGTACTACATTCAAGGAAAGATCGTCGTTTGCCAGAGCGGATCCGTCGGCTCGCAGATCCAGGCGGAGGAGCTAAGAGAAGGAGGGGCCGCCGGAATGATTCTGGTCTACTCCGGCTCTTTTTCCGAACAGTTCGTCGATTTTGCTGTTCCCACCACCTTAGTCAGCAATAACGAAGCTGATAAACTCTGGTCGTATTTGAACCAAGAAAGGTACTCCGATTCAATCTCCGATTCAACCTTCGATCAATCACCGATCAATCTCCGATTTGAACTAGTCTTTTTGGTACGATTTCAGGTACCCATTTGCAGAATTCTTGCCGAACATCGAAGAGATCCGCGTAATGCCTGCTCCTCAGATCACCAGTTTCTCGTCGAGAGGGCCGAACCAGATTATTCCCGATCTGTTAAAGGTACGAACTTTGGTTAACTTTGTAATGCTAATGGTTAGAGCTTCAATGGATGGCGGTGAATTTGTGCAGCCCGATATTGCTGCTCCTGGGTTTAACATTCTTGCCGCATATCCACCGTACGACCCAGAAGACGGCGATGGAACCCAGGTCTTCCGACCGGATTCCGGCACTTCGATGGCTTGCCCTCACATTAGCGGGATAGTTGCAGTTATGAAGTCGGTCCATGGTGACTGGAGTCCGGCTGCTATCCGATCGGCGATAATGACGACAGGTTAGTAGTCGATTTTACTTGAGAGTAATGTCATGGGCGACCGTTCGGATCTGGTCTGGTTCATCCAGAAACGGAACCAAACCGGTGGTCAAAATTAAAAAACTTAGAACCGGAATAGTAAAATCCGACGTTTTTCAGTTTGGCCTCTGTTGGCCGATTTTGTTATATATTTAAAAATAATAATATATAAATAAAATATATTTTTAGCAATATTTAAGTTAAAGTTTTGAATAATTTAGCGAGTGTTTCAACTGAATTTTCTGTTTATATTGATTTTTTTTCATAATAATAAACATATAAAATATATTTTGTATCAAATTAGTATTACTTTATTAACTTACTATTTTAATTTAATTTCTGACGTGTCGAGTTTTAATTAATCTAATTAAAATGTTGTTAATGTATTGAAATTAAAATAACTATTTATAATATTTATTGCACCAATCAAAACTTGACACGTTAGAAGATAAGTTATGAATGTATTTTTTTTCTTAATGTATTCAATGTTTCAATGTTTCAATGTTATAGTTTAATAGTTGATCAAGCTAACTAACATCTTCCTCCCCATTGTCATGCAGCCACAACAATAGACAACACAGGGAACACCATCCGATCGTTTGGGAACAACGCAACTCCTTTCGATTATGGTGCAGGACACGTAAATCCCAATCGAGCGCTCAATCCGGGACTCGTATACGACTTCAACTTCGACGATGTAATCAAATTTCTATGCGCCATCGGAGAGAGCCCGAACCAAATCGCAAGAATGTCAGGCAAAACAAATCCATGCAACAATGCATACGTTGCTCCTTTCAATCTCAACTACCCTTCAATCGCCATTGGGAATTTGAATCAGCAGGTGACAATTGTTCGAACACTAACATTCATCGGGAAGGATTCGGACCCGAAGATTTACAGAGTGTCCATTGAACGTCCACCAGGAGTCTCCCTTGTTATCCGACCCGGTCAACTCGATTTTTCAGAATCGAAAACGCAATCCTACGAGATTTACATGGTGCCCGAAAACCGCGTCGGTCATGCCTATGGGAGCATAACTTGGAGCGATGGCAAAGATCATCAAGTTAGAAGTCCAATTGCTGTTTATGTTTAGATATTAGATTACTTAGCTTTTATATTTATGCAGCTTATATTACTTAGATTCATGTTCATGCAGCTTAGATTACTTAGATTCATGTTCATGCAGCTTAGATTAGTTAGATTCATGTTCATGCAGGCTTTAGTTTGATTTCAAGAACAACGAATTGTCTTTTGTTATGATCTTTCTTCAGTTCCACCATTGAACAAATACCAGAGAGATATGATAATTCAATCCAAATATGATAAATCAATCCAAGAACACTACAACAGAAGTAAGGGAGAAGCTTGATACCTCAAAGCCGGTTTTTCGATGAAAATTAGCAGCAAATCGGGCACTGAATCAAGCCGTTTTCGTTACAGTTACCGCATTTGTTGGTCATCTTCTTCTCGAAATCTAAGATCTTGCAACTTCCATGGCAGGAGCTACAAAGCACAAATCTCACACCTCCACAGCATTCACACCCACCAAGGGCTTTAGGCATGTCTTCAAATAAAACGGCTAGTTTTCCTTCTTCTTCAAGCTTTACTACTTCATTGGCTCCTCCGATTAGCCTCCCCTTGATGAACACCAGAGGAACTTTCACTTCTTTCGTTTGAAGTAATGCTTTTAATTGTTCTTTGAACCCGGAATCCATCGATACGTCTCGTTCGAACATTTGGATTTGATGGGATTCGATGATTGTTCGGACTGTGTTGCAGTCTTCGAACGTTTTTCTTATTCCTCTCAGTGTTGTCGTGTAGATCACCACTGATGTTTCAGAGTCTGGTGGGCATTTTTGCTCGAAATTCTGAAGAATTGAGGATGAATTCATGGGGGTTTTCGGAGATGTTCTTGATTTGGGGGTCTCTAGAATCATTCTCTTTATCTGCTCTCCTTCTTCGGACAGCTCTCGCTCGTACGATTCGACGAGTTCTGGATCGAACATTGGAGTTAAGCTTCTTCTTCTGAACGAGAAGCCAGAATGGTCACTCCCAAAGCTCTCTCTTGTTCTACAAACAGGCGAGCCTTTCACTGAAAAGCTTAAATTCAACCCATCGTTGCGAGAATTAGAAGAAATTTTATTCGATTGAGGAATCTCTTTCGGACTGTAACCAAACAGGCCACGAACAATCCCTCCTCTGTTCTCCTTTCCTCCACTTCTCTTCCCCTTCCTCGGCGAATTCAAGAACTTCAATGGCGTCAATGGCGTCCTTGAATCAACGTCACCAAACCCACGAAGAAGAAGTCTGGGATTTGGGCTTTTCTTCTTCGGCACGTTCAAACTCTGAGTTTCCTCTTCGAGACCCTCCATTAGCTCCCAGGCGTTGATAACTTCCGGTGTTGATTCGCTCTCTGCCACACTCTCTTGATCGATTCTTTCTCTGTCCAAATTGATGGCCCCGTACGTGGAAGAAGTGAGAGAAACGACGTGGTTTGGGAACTGTCCGCCATTGTTGACGATGATTTCTCGGCTCACTTCGATTCTGAAAAGTTTAGAAGAAACGCAACCCATTGATCGGTGGGGTTTTGTTTGTCTTTACTCTCTGTAACTGAAGTTTTGGAGGTGGGTTTTGGATTTTTCTCGGTTGAAAACGAAAGCGCAACTGCGCTTGCATAGAAAGCGAAACGAGTGGGAATTTTACAGGTTTTTGAATATGAAACCGTTGCCCACTCTCCACAACGGGCCCCAACGGTCGGAAATTCGAATGTCTTGTTGGAAATGTTTTTTTTGTAGGAAGCCCATATTGCTTGCTTTATTATCATATTTACCCTCGTTATAACATATTTACATCGTAGTCCCCATCCCCCCTGGGGCCGCCGCCAAATAAAATTAAGGGTATATACAGTTTGAGTGGGACCCAACCGATTTTAAATTGATTATTAATTTTAATTTTTAAAAATCATAAAATGAGAAATTAGATTATAGATAAAAAAATTTGACCTAAAATAAAAAAGGTTTCAAATTCGATCCAATCATTTCAAATTAAATTTAAATATAATAAAAAATATTTATTTTATTTTTGTATTTTATTTATTTTTTAAATATGAAATGACAAATCAGAATCTACTTGTATTTTATGATTCTCGTTATAATTTATCTTAAAACTGGCCCTGCCGGGCTCTTACCTCCCCTAGAAGTATGAACAAAATTCAGAATATCTTAATTTATCCCATGAAATATTAGTATTTACAGCTAATACTTCAAGTTTTTTTTAACCATAATTACCTTAAAAACAGAAATTTAACAGTGTCGGTGAGGAGAAATAAACTCTAATCGAATTGACAAAATATTTTTACGTGATTTTACAACTCGGGAGGACAAAAACGTCTAATAAAATGTCATGGCGTCGATTGGACGAGATCGGATCGGAAGGTAATAGAGTGGGACCCTATGGCTGGTCAACCGACGACACGTATGGCAGAGGTGGGTCCCACAAATATAAACCGATTCAACCCTTGACGTTTTGACTTTGACTGACGTGTCCAAAATCAACGCCCTCCATGCAATTTGGATTTTTGACTCACGAACTTTCAATTATATTATAATATTTTAATATCAATTTGTTGAATATATATTTTGCAAACTATAGGAGATGACAGGTTTATATTTATTATTAAGTTATTTTTTAACGTAAGTTAACAAATGTTATTTTTATCTTAGTAGTAACCACGCCAAAAATCTTCAAATATTCGAGACTCACGGTGGAACATGTAACATTGTTATAAAATATGGTTCAATTATATTGGCGTTATATTTAAATATACATTCAATGTACGATATTGTGTTATGAATACGTGACATTATGGAGCATAAGAGCTTATTATATGCATTGGAGATGTAACTAATTTAATGAAATTTGAAAAATATATAAATAATAAATATTTGTCCTTCTTCTCCGCTCCTCTGTCAAATCAGGCTCCCTCCGCCGGGGAACCTCCCTCCAAAAATCAAACTCTCTCTCTCTCTCTCTTCTTCTTCTTCTTCTCCGAGTTTGCAGATAGTTATACGAGAGCTTTTCATTTCCATCGTCTCTGCTGAATCATGCCCCAACTGGATCTGGAAGTCTTGGTCTCCTCCTGCGCCGGAGCTGACTGTGCGAATGAACGGAAAATTGCATGTGATGAAACGTTTGTCGCCGGAGATCAGACGAACGGTCACGATTACAAATTCATAGAGTCAGATCAAGTGGAGGTTCCTCCTGATTTTCCACCGGAATCTTTTTGTCTCTCCAAGGACGCCGAGATTGACTGGTTCGACCGCAATGCGTTCTTTGAACGGAAAGAATCAACCAAAGGAAGTTTCAGTTTGATGAACTTGAATTCGAATTGGAATCCTGTTTCCAACTCGAACTCGCAGAGGTTGTCTTCGAATTTTAAATCCAAGGCCGCCATTATAGGCTTGCCGAAGCTTCATAAAGAGTTTTTCTCCGATGGGAAAAAACGGCGCTCCGGCAAGCCGGGAAATGCTCGGTGGTTTCCGAAACGGACGGGAACAGTCCCCAAATCGGAATCTTCCATAGTCGATCCATCTTCACCGAAGGTTTCTTGTATGGGAAAGGTGAAATCGAAACGGGATTTGAAATGTCGGAGCAAGAATCGCCGTCAATCATCGGAATCAACCAAGTCGGAGGAGAAACTATCGAAGAAAGAATCAAAACAAGGCTTCTTTAAGAGTTTCTTCGCCGTGCTCCGATTCAGGTGCAAAGGACACCCAACAGTCGAACACAGCGCGTCGGTCGCCGTTTCGCCTCCGAGAAAAAGTGCGGCCGCGCGTGACATGTCATCGATAGCGGCGACCAAAAGCGAGCCGCCTGGTTTGGGCGGCATGAACCGTTTCGCATCAGGGAGGAGGTCTGCCGAATGGGGAGAACTCGCCGCCGAGTGAACGCGGCAGTCTAATTTAATCGTTGACGACCGATGATCGGATCAAGTATTTTGCGAATTGGGTAAGCATTAAATCACTAAAAAAAGCTGCTTTCATCTTAATAATAACAAAGTTTCAAGTTTATCCAGATTCTTAGTCTCTTCTTCAGATTCCTTCAAAGTTGCTGAAATTAATTAATGGGCACTCGTCGAAAAAGAAAAACAAAAGAATCAAGAAATCCTATAAAATCTTCAAAGCACACGATCGATTGATTACAGAGAATGGCAGAGGTTGGAATTTCAAGAGTAAAAAATCGATCATCGATTCAAGCGGAGCTACTGTTGAAGCTCATTGTAAAGCTCCACCGGCCGCCCGTTCAGCTCCTGCGGCGGCCGTGCGTTATTCCTGTACGCGACGTCCAACGGCGAGTTTATCAACTCCACTTGCTCTTTCGACATCGTCCTCACCTGCGCCGACCCAGTTCTCACCGTTCATTATTTGCTCCGTTACCGGAGACAATCACCGGCAAACTTAGATACACGTACCTTGCCGAGGATGTGCCAGTGGACATTCTCGGAGCACGGCGGAGAAGTGAAGGAGCCGACGTATCTGAAGTATTTACGAGTCTTCTTCGCCAAATACTTTGTATCCAACTTTCCGATGGGGACGAACACGTCTTCGTCTTCGCCGCAGACCTCGTTAGCCATCTCTGTTAATTTCGATTCTAACTGCACAGATCCATCAAAGTTGGTTTCTTTTTTCATTTCTCGACATGCCCATCATCGTCCTTCTTAATTTAGGTTAAAAGAAACTGAATCTTTTACCGTGGAGACAAAAGGATCTGGGTCGCCTATCTGATAAATAATACCTACAACTGCGTAGATTGCGTCGTTTGATTTGTGGACCAGGTGAAGCTCCGCTGCAAACCTGTTTTATTTACAGACAAGAAGACGACTTTTTCCTTCATTTACAGAATTAACGAGTTTTTTTTCTAGAGAGAGAGAGAGAGTACTGCTGGCCGTCGATGAAGTGCTCGGAAGGAGCGTGCCAGTGCATTTGCTTAAGAGTGTAGTTCTTTCCTTCGACCACCAGATAGCCGGCATATTCTTCAAAAAGCAGCTGAAACCAGACAAATACCAGAGATTTTATGATCGGAAAATTGAAGATAAACGATGGAAACAGAAATGGCGAAGAAAAGAAACGAACCCCAACGCTGAAGCCATTGTTGAACAACGAAGCATTTGCAGAGTTGTACTTTCTATGAAGAGGTTTCAAGCTCTGTGAATAAACAGCTTCGTCCTTGACAATGTTGATCGGCGACTGCGATCTTCCTTGGGAGCAGGATTTGAATTCCGGGCTTATGCTTCCCCAGTTCGCCGGGCCGTGAGAGCCGCCGTAGGTGAAAGAAACCGTCGCAACACCTGCTCCGATCAAAATTCCGGCCACCGGAGAAGAAAAAACACGGCATTAAACGCTGTAGAACATGAAGAACAAGAGAGAACAGAAAAAGATTACTCTGTTTGTCATCGTGGGCAGAAGAAGCAACGATGAGCAAATACAGAGAAAGAAGAGAAAAGAAGAATCTTAACGCCATTAAAGCCCAAAGCTTTGAATCTACGATGAGAGAGATGAAACCGGGCCTCCTCTCTCCGACGATCAAAATTACAGCTTTTCTTCAGCTTCAGAAACTCACGGAGCTTTATAGAATCATGGTTCTTTCCTGCCCACACAAAACGAAAAGCCAAATTAACAGAGCCTTCTCCTAAATTTAGCTGTGGAAAAGCTTGGATTTTCGCCCATTTCTTCACAGATTCTGATTTTTGGGTCCGAACTGTTGCTCCATGGGTTTGAAGGTTTCAACCGGATCTAATTTTGCAGAATTTAAACAAAACCAATGGGATCGTTTTTTTGTGCTATTTTTAGCAATTGCTAATTTTGTTCTTTACTAAATATGTTTCAAATATAATACATTTTTTTCTGGACTTTTAATTTGATTTGAATTATAATTAATTTAATTAAAATACAATTATTATTTATTATAATTATTCTATATTCACACATCCATACCATACCTTTGTAAATTATAAATATATAAATATTTTTAAAATTTCCGTGATGTGAAATATATTGAAATATTAATATTTATTTTTTCAGTCAATAAAGAAATCCAGAGCTCGAATTCTAAGCCACTCGCCCAAGCGAGAGTTAGCTGCTGGGGAGAAAATCCATCTTCCTCATGCCCGAAGCTTGATCAATCAAAGCTTCTTCTCCATTTCTGCAGGTCCATGGCCTCGTTATCAACTTGCTTCGCTGTTTCGCCTAATTCTCGCGTTTACGCCCACCCTCTGATTGCCCTTAACACCCCAGTTTTCCTTCTGCGGCCCAGAAGCTTTTCTACTCTCCCAACGCTGGTTGTTCCGGCC